>JAPYZR010000859.1:0-34386 GCA_030522945.1 Trichopria nigra
GAGCCCAAACTTTGAAAAAAAGTTTCAATCTTTTTTTATTTATATTTTTATTGTTGAAAAGCTCCGTCGGTAACTGTTCTACTTTAGAACCACCTTAACGGAAATAATTTTATAGGAATAATCGAAACTTTTGTTAGGATCTCAAGTTGTACATGTAATGATTGTGCATGCAACGCCCATTCAAATTATAATGCAATTATAAGAAAATATACAACCACTAGAATATTTTCAACGTGTATAGACGACGCAGTCATTCCACATTTGTACGGACGATCAATAACAGCTAATGGATACGAGGCAATAAATGTAAATGATTTAAAAAAAATTTGTTTTTGCTTAGAAATTAAAGGCTTAGATTTCACTTGCATTGCCGAACCTATAAATTCACTTGAATTTGAATAAATTTTTAACTTAAATATTTTCAACAATTCTCCTTGGTCGGTGGACGAAGAATTGCGAATTCGCGGAGAACATACATGAAAATTACGCGAGTAGTCCCTCTTATTCACGTACAATAGTTTATTAATAGTCTTTCAAAGAATTCTTCAACAATCTCTCCCATACTGGCATTTGTATTTACATATTATGACTTACATAATCTCTTGGTCTTTATAGAGAATGAGTCTCTTAACTAACTAGTCTCCCTCATATTATTTTAAGCTGTATGTTTTATAGTATGGTTGTCGATTGGAGAGACTGTATATTTGGGCTCTCCCATATCTATGGGAAGACGCTCTCCCATAGTCTCTAAGAGCCTCATAATTTCCGATCGAGATGCATGCCAAGATATTTCACACTGTCATTTTGTGGTATTAATTTGTCATTGAAAAGAATTTTAGGACAGGTCAGTTTACGCAGTGTAAAGTTGGATATCTTTCTGACATCCATCTAATACCTTGAAACTATCTCTCTTTTATCTACGAGATGATTTTCGAAATCTTTCGTTCGGCACTCCGACGTCTTTCCTCTATCTCTTGAGCACCTCCGCGCAATTACATAAACTTCATCTCTCATACATCTCGTTGCGTCTCATACACGCGAGATATCTACGAGACTGACTAGTGCGAGATCTCTCAAAGATCTTTCGAAGACGTTTTTTTTTACTCGGGGCCACGCACACATGGAAAAAAATGTATAATTATACTTCTATCCACTTTTATATTATATCTGTTAAATACCAATTAAACTTGTTCGATGTAACTTGCAATCACAAGTGACATAACGTAAAATAAAACCATTTAAAGAAAATCATTTATTGCAGTTTTTCGTACAACATTTTTTCATATTAAAAAAAAATATGTATTAAAAAAATTGGCAAACATAAAACTATTATTTGGAATTACTACTAATAACTTTTTTTACATATACATTTAACCATTCCTTGATGAAGAACCTATAATAACAAATTTTGAACCTAAACAATTTTATATTTAATATTTTCAAAAAAAAAGTTACGACTGAATGTTGATATAATCATACAATATCTGTCGGATATCATTATAGTATATTAAATACCAATAAATTGAAATTAAAAAAGAATGTATTAGTGACCATCGATTGATCATTTGTCACGAGTCTACTGTAACATAAACCGTTTACTCTTTTTCGTTTGTTGAGCATGGAAACCTGTAATTTTTAGCACTTACTAGCTTTACCTCTTGCATCAGTTTCTCAGACGATATATCAAGTTAATTCCGAAATAATAAACCGCAGCATCCATCGATTTTTATCCGTCGGTGATAAGTAAGTATAATCAATTATGCACTTAGCCGATGCCCTAATCACGAATCTGCCTCGTTACATATATACGTGTACTTTGATTTTACACCTGATCTTATCCCACCTGCCAGTTTTCTCAACGTGCTTCGTATTACTGACTTTTTCTTCGAGAGGTCGGTAAGGACGTCGTCGTCCTATAAGTACTAGACTGCTCGTCTCGTATCAGATAACCTTGAAGCACGGAGATCAATGCACGTGCTGCTGATGGAGATATGTGCAAAGCAGACGATAAATAGGCACGAACATAACCTTATAGCGCGTGTAAGGTACTTATAGGCACCGGACACGCTTGTCACTGATACCTGCTTTCGCGCGACCGCAAACACACCAAGCGAGGAAAGTTCCAATTTTACACTATTAAAAAACAAAAGAATACGAAAGATAAAAACGTAGGGTAAGAAAAAGTCAGCTTTCCACGTGGTTTTGAAGCATCTCGAAAGATATCTATCCGTGTGCGATGTGTTGAGTGCTATAGGTACCAAAGTATCGTATCTTAGAGTATACTTATTCGCCATTCATGAAGGTACAGAGGAAGAGATATTATTCCTTCAAGGAATAATTGATTAGTGTAATCAAATCTTGTTTAAAACGACCACGTATACACCATTTAACTAATGGAAAATCGACATGGAAACATTTCCTCGAATAACATTGCTTTTTCATATAGAAAAAAGAAATATGAAATAATGTCCAAAAAAACTGTATGTTCTCCCGTCTATCAGTAAATTATAATGTGCTAATGTCGCAAAAATATAGATTAATCGATCTACATTCTTCATTCTCTTTGATGTATACTACCGCCATATGCAGAACAGATGTTCGATTTTGTAATTGTGACAAAAACATAATATTTATAGTTTTGGATGATCCATTAACTAGGCTGAATCCATCATTTCGATATTAATAAACACGACTCTACATTAGTATACATGAAACATAAAAATAGAAATAATAATTTTAATTATAACGTATTAATAATTTCTATATACAAATAAAAAATCTCAAATTAACAAAAATAGTTTATTAATGATATCTATGATTTTGTAAAATCATGATAATGTTAAAATGTCATGAAAATAATGACAGAGACTTGAATATTCCCTACTCACAATTGAATAATTTATTTATTAGAGGAACTTTGTCAAGCACGAACGAGTAATGAACAGATATACCTTTACGAACAGAAATAAGGATGATCGAACAATGGGGGGAACGAGAACGCACGAGAAGAATAATGGCAGCATTCGAAAAAGGAATGTTAAGAAGATTGACGGGAATTAATACCATCGAATCAAGAACAAAGCTAAGAGCAATAATATACTGGAGACAAATAAGAAAGTGAATCTAGAAGAAACAGCAACGGTGATAAACAAGACTACGAACAGAACAAACAGCAAACTAACAAACGATATTAGCCTTTTCGAGGTACATTTTACTTCTTCGATGTCCATAACGTTTGGGGACTTTGGCGACAGTGAAAAATAAATAGCTTCGTATACGCAAACCAAAGGTTTACATTTCACTGTTTCGAATTCTCTTTTAGTTTTGTAGGCATCATTTTGTCGTTGGTGTTCTGCGATAGCCCTAAGGGTCCATATCAAGTTCAACCTCGACTTCGCAGTAATCTCATCATGCAATAAGTTTTTAACAAAGAAAAGCACTTACATTGAGGCGTAAAAACATTGGATTTTGTGAATCGTCAGGAAAATGAAATAATACTTAATTGTATCGACTGATATTTTTAATTATCCTGTCATCATTTGTGTACTACAATTCAATAAGACATCTCTTTTTCTATTAGGAACCAGATTAGATTTCTCATATTGTAGGTGACGATAATAACCGAGAATGACCTTCTATATATTTATCCCTGCACAGGGAGACTAAACTTTATATTTATTGTTGTATTGGTTAAACAAAAAATTTGTATGGTTTATTAAAGGTTACGCAATTTGTTTCTTTTTCACTACTCACCACTTTTGGGAAGGACTAACACGATATATATGTATATAGAACAAGTCATACTTTCAAGAAGATATTTACAGACAAAAAAGTATAGAAAAATATTTATTCTTATAATACAACGACAAATTCTATATATAAAGTAGCTCATGCCACGGATTAAGCATTCACAAAAAGAAAAAGAAAGAAAGTTTTGAAAAATGTATAAAACGGCGTATTTATATAATATGATGAATAAGAATATTAAATATTGTCACTTATTGACAATTTGAATTTGCACGTGACATTTCAAGGGGTCTCCAAGAGATCTTTTCAGACTTCTTCAAAAAAGACCTCTTGAAAAGGTCTTATTTATGTTATTCACCAAAAAGAGCTTTTAATAAGGTCTTGCTTATGATGTATTACAAAAATTAAACTTTGGTATTAATCTTCAGTAAAAAGATCTCTTTAAAATTTTCAAGCAGTTATGACTTGGATTACAAATATATATTCCAATGGAGCCTTAGTCGAAAATAAGACCAGTTTATGACCATTTTTTTCAAGACTCCATTGGACAGAAATTGGTGTTATTTTCTACTAGGGAGTTATATCTTAAATAGGGAGTTATTATTTAATGGGCCTCTATATTTCGGTAGAACAATTCCTACTTTTATTTATATTTGTAACAAAAGAAAAAAAAATTATAACCACTTCGTATTGTTAAAGATTTTACTAGCAATTCCTTCAATTAATACAACTTAGCTATACGTATTCTTTAATGAAAATCATATGAATGAAACGAAAGAGTTCTATACTTGGAGCGTCGTAAATAAGTAAAATCATATTTCTTTTGGAAAACATCGCATTACTTGCCTTTTAAATATTACTTTCTGAGGGAAACCGAGCAATTTACATTTAAAGATCGAAAGAATAATGAAAAATGTTGTACACGATATAGTCGAAGTTTTTCCGGATCGAGTTGCCAAAATTCGTATACTTCGATATGCAGGAAACCAACGAACCGTAAGTAGAGTTTGAATATCCGTTATCAATTCATGATCGCGTATGATTTATGAAGCTTCGTTTTCGCCAGCGTCGCTATGCTAGTTTCCTACGAGTTGCAGTTGCTGTTTCGTCGCCAGAACTTTTCGTTTTGAAAAATAAACTTTGATGTCCGAAGTGTATAAAATATTTACTACCGAGAAAGCGCTTATCAATTACTTTTTTTTTCAAAAAATCGCAATGTGTTTGAGCATTTCACGCTTTTCAGAGTTATATGTTAAAATTTAAATATATATATTCATGAATTATTGACTACTCTCTAAATCTAATGTATATCTTAATAAGTAAGGAAGCATTTACTGATTACAAATGAGTAATCGGAGTTTCGCATGAAGTGAAGGTTTTCCTTGAAAAGCTGAATATTTACACATTTGGAATATTACCAAAATATATGTATCTATGCGCTTTATAAATTAAAAATTATCCAGGTCTAAATGGTTTAATTATTTTTTTTTTTTTTTAATCAATGAAAAAAATAAAAATCTAAATAGGTGAAACTTTGCAGAATAATTTTTCTTCTGTAATCAACCTTATTTTATGTACTTAAAATTCGAATATTATCTTGAGTAAATGAGCCAATAGTCAAGTTTAAAAGTAACTCTTGCTTAACCGCGTAAGTTTAACTTATATTGGAATTATATTAGGGTTATACAGAGAAGAGGAAAGGAAAAAAAGCGTAATATAAAAATATATAAGAGGGATGGTATGAGGAAGAAATAAAAATCGAACAGCACGATTATTCATAAAAGTTTCTTGTATTTTGTCATTTCTCTCTTATGTATATTCACAATGGACAATTACATCTGACTTACTCTTATTTTGCCTAATCCTTAATATTACATCGACAGTATTATCGCTTAAGTTATTATTCACGCATATTATTACTTCCTACCTTAGTTTACGCGCTCTAAGTGTTCATCGCACAAGCACGCTTAATTTATTTCTTTGTCATTACGTACATCTCTAAGTTTCTTTAATCGACGAACCGGATTTAACGTCCGAATATTGTTTATTGACGTACCATGGCGACATATCTTTAACTTCCAAATTGTTATATATTCTTCATTAACTTCAAAGTGAGTCTTTCTTTCGATTGCTTCGCTGTTTCAATTATTTTTTTTTTGCAATTCATTTCGTTCAGCCAAGAGTCGAGATGAATTGCATTTACAAAACGATATTTAAATTTACTTCGTACATCTCATGCCATTTTAATATCATCTTTAATATATATTATATATATCTCACGCCCTTACTTTGTTAAAAGTAAAACATTCGTAATTACACAGAACAACTTGGATTAATTTTGGTGTTTATCGTTAATTTGATACTTTTAGAAATGTTGCTTATTCATTCCTTTAGACTGTACGTATATTTCGCGTTAGAATCTGCATCTTACGAATATATGCGTATGGAATTCTAATCGACTATATGCCGGTGCATCGAACCCACGTTGAAACGTTTTCATCTTTTAAAAAAAAGAAACTCAACTTTAGAATTT
Organism: Trichopria nigra; assembly: GCA_030522945.1. NCBI lineage: Eukaryota > Metazoa > Arthropoda > Insecta > Hymenoptera > Diapriidae > Trichopria > Trichopria nigra. The sequence continues at coordinate 6,281 of JAPYZR010000859.1, forward strand.
ATGTTCATTAATTTATATCGAGTATCTTGTCTCAAAAATATATATACACCACAGGTATACGTAATTCTCTCGTATGCACACGATCTGTCAATTCTCGGATGGGACATTGGATCATACCGAAAAAGGCAACAATGGCGAGCTCGGCCCTTGCCCTTGCGGGCGTCGAGCGACTATCGCGATTCGTGCACTTTTGGGCATGCATTTTATATTTTATTTTAAAACGCTGAGTATGTACGGACAGTGCGGACACTGTCGCGATATATTTGTATCTCTATGGTTTACTTTGTCAAACGCTGCAGTAATGGACTACAAGTATTGTTTGATTTCTTGTATTTCTTTACCTATTGTATTTCTGTTTCATCATAAGGCGGACAAGTTAATTTCACGAGACATACACATCAAATGTTTATGGTACACTTACATACGTTTCGCTACACACTACTTAGATTTCTTCCATTTTTTTTTATGGCTTTTCATCGGTTTTTCGTACAAAACAAAATGGCATCTTTTTGGCATTGGAAGAAAAAATACATTTCTTAACTTTGTCTTTTCCCCCCGTTTACTCTTTCGTTTTATTCAATCGTAACTTTTTAGTTTCTTCTCTCCCGCGTTACTCCCTCTTGTCACCCTTCTCGATAATATTACTTTAAAAATGTTTTCCTCCCTTAGCTTTGATAAACTCGCTATAACTATTACAAGTATTTACTTTCTAATTATTAAACTTTAACACTATTTTGGCATCGTCGCGGTTAATATTTCGAGTTTTATTGTTTTCCTTTTCCCAACCCACTCTTTACAATATCTTTTCTATGAAAATCGTACTTTTTTGTTTTTGTTTCGTCTAAGTGGAAGTGCCTTTGCAACTTCGCTCGACGACGGGGCAAAGATGCGAATATTTCTTTCCTCTTTGACTTGGAGAATATGTAATGAAAGACTCAATTTCACGTAGAAGAATATAAAGTTAAGATTAAGAAAACGAAACCGCCGTTCCTTCCGCAATCACTAATCGACACGTTAACTACGATCACATGAACAAAATAGTTTTAATATTTCCTTCTTTCTGTGTTTGTGTGTGTGTGTGTGTAAAAAAAAATTGTCTGGTTAAAAAGGGTAATACGTCAGAAGCGCCGTTGAGCCATTCCGGTACTTTGCCGTGACAGAAGGTAATACGTCAGATCTGAGAAAAGTTCGGCAACTTTTGAATATTCGTTGATGTGATTGACGCTCCTCTTTTTGAACTTTGTATTCGCATTGTTCGTGAAATGAAATTCATTAGAAACACGTGGAATGTCTTGAATAAGCGCTTGTAACGATATGTCGATTTCTAAATGATGAAACGTCTATGACTCTTTACTCGTTTCATTCCACGTGCTTGCCTGACACTTTTCAAAGTAGTGATCATAGTATTCCGACGATCTGGCATACGTAAAAAAATAGAACAAAACAGTAGATGAATAAACAAGCTAGTCTTTTACTTGGAATAATTATGTCCGCCCTTACAATACACATACATTCGATAATGTAAAAAATGAAGAGCAATGAATAGTTGAACTTAGCGTATAGACAATTTGGAATAGACGTAGGAGATTAGCTGCAAGGTGACGCCGTGGACTACACGGAATGTGCCGCGAATGCGATCGTTGTTTTCGCTTCTTTTTTTTATTATTTACGGAATTTTTCCTCATTGACTTTTACGCGCTTGATTGACAACGTTCGCGTTCGCGCACACAGGGAATGAAGATATATATACGACTGTCAAACCTTCGAGCAGTTCACCGAACTTAGAATCGCAACTATACATATACAAAGTCCCGCTCTAAAGTAGGTAGTAGTACAATAACACTTTGTCAAAACTTAATGAATAAATAATCAGTTAAATTAGATTATATTACTAATTATTGTATGCGATAGTAATGAATGATAATATATTAATGATTCTTGTAATGCGCGTCTTTCATTTCCTCGACGGGTGGCCCTGTTTTATTCGACCTCGGCCCGGCGCACTATCAGAAATACGAATATAAAAGATTTAGTGCGATCTATCCGTCACTTTGCCTCTTATAATGATCGCCCTAAAATATAATGTGATGAATGTAAGCTAAAAATCATGTCTAAATTTTCCTAAGTGTCTTTTGTCAAGGAGAGACTGGGTCGGCCATAATAAATAAATAATTGTGCTCTCTCGACTATGCGATCCTTTGCATCGCATTCTCGTTGAGACATATGAGAGCGATACGAAATTTTCTTCTTTTCTATGCAAAAAAAAAAACAAAATAAAAAAAATAAAAAATAATCGAAAAGAATAGTAAGTTTATCTGGAAGTAATAAATGTCACCTAGTATGTACACATATTCAAATAATACAAATGGATTTCTTACAATGCAAGTTGTCGCTTGTATTGCGCTTGGAAATAAAAGCGAAAGAAAATTCCCGATATTAGCGTCGCGCTTTCGCCATTCTTTATCCTCTTTGTTTGTTCGTTTTATACGAGATTCCAGCGCGTGGTCTTTCTCGAAATGCACGCGCACAAATTTGTCTGACAAAGGGCGGAGTGCTTTTTTCTCCAAGAATGATTAACGAAAGAAACGAACGTTAAACGCATTAACAAACATAAAAGTACTATTCTAGTATAACCGAGCCACGCTCAATCGTTTACGCATAATCTTTCTTACATAACTCACATTCTGTTTCTCTCTCTCTCTCTCTCTCGCTCTCTCTTTCTCTCCCTCTCTTTCTCACTGTCGTACGCATAGTACGAGTTTCTCGCACTATATTATGATTGTTAGGAAAAATGCTTTGTACTCAGTCGCCTCATTGCGAGTAGTTAGTATTATCGTGTGTTAAGCATAGTTTAGTGCAAAGTGCGCGTACAAATAAATACGATACGAGATGCGCAATAAGCGCAATGTACAAATGCTAAAAGTAAGGTAAAATTACCGTTATTAACTCGACTTGAGATCATTTTCGTCTTATTTTTGTTTGCTTTTACTTTGGACCGCGCCTTCCTATCGCTAAGCTTCGAAAGTTTCGTCGCGTTTTCTATAGTGTGGCTGGATGAACTGGCCGCCAAATTTAAGAATGTCGAAAATGACGCGAATTTTACCGAAGTGAAATTTGCAACACAATTTGGCAATTTCTTTTTCACGTGGCACTTTACGGAGATTGCATTTTATCGCCAGACATTGGCGACGTGAGAAAGAAATTGTTGCGTACTCCTACCGGATTAAATGCGACTTCTCAAAACGGTGTTCTCGTTCGCTATATGAACAAAAAGATACGCTTTTGTCGCCTGGGCATGGACTAGCTAATATGATTATAGTGCTACCAACACGAAACTGCTACGCATAAAACGTTATTACTAAAATTGTACAACTAACGCGTTTCGGAATCGCATCGCATCAATGTTCGTGTACGGCAAATCGAAGCAGTGAGACATCGCACCATTATTATTAGCCTCGATGCGATGTCGAAGTGTCGCTGCGTACTTTTTAACGTTCTCGAAACTTCCAGTTTCCTATCAGTGTACGTCCAAATGAGACTGATTATGGAATTCCACCGTCTGCTCATACGACGACTGCTGCTCTGCATCGCAGCTTTCCTGCGGATTCGGGCGATGTGACTGGTTCATCCACGTAATTCACACCTTGAGACTTCCATCTCGTATGTACATTTCACGAGCTTATCGAAGAAGATTGTATCAAAATTACGAGTACTTTGATCATTGAAAATCATATCTGATTTTATGCATTATCCTTATTGGTTTTTGACTTATGTATTTTGTCAAGTCATTAAAAGGTAGAATAGAAAAATGGCAGTGCAATTTGCGTTAGTTTGTCGCAGTAGTATTAATGTTGTTCAAAATGTACTGATACATTTACTGTTCGTGTTGATTCTCTTGGAGGGAAGATCCGAACAAACAGGCTCACTACGAATATTACTGATCCTTTCACGGGTGTTTCACACCATCAGTAAACATTTGCCCAATTTCTGACAATCGCAATTGTCATCGCTACCTGGAACCGAAAGGTCCCAATGATCCTCATCCAATAGCTCCTCCCTCTTGATATGGGCCAGTGATCATGCAAGGATGCATCGGAAAGAGCGTTGTCCAAGTCATTGTTGTGTATGTTGGCGATCGGAGCATGAATTGCGAACTTGGCACATTTGGCACGTGAGGAATTTGAAGAGATTGCTCACTCCCGATACTACCACCAGGACTTGAAGTAGTTGTAGAGTTTGCTTGTGACGTTGCGCCTGGCGTACTTGGAGTAGTCGTTGTGACTCCAAGTTTACGTAGTCGCATTTTTTCTTCCCATTCATCCCAGCCGTGCCTTGGTCTGTTCAGATTCCGATGTTGGTAAAACACTAAACTGATTCGGGTTGGACTTAATCGATTAGGTTTCCTTAGTGCAGTGGTTGCATGCATTTCATGCTTGGCACATTCAAAAAGAACACTACCATGTCCCAAAGCAATAGCTACGCCACCCATTTGCGGATCTTTGAAACATTCCTCGTTGTCAGAATATTCAGCAACTTCGCCGAGAGGTTCAACTTTTGGAGGTGGCTCAGAAAGGACTGGAAAGTACGACGGTGGTCCATACATGTCCCAACGGGGACTGTCCCATCTGGCCCATCCAGGGTTCAAACTCTGATACGGCGGCACTCCTTGAAATGGATACTGTGGTGTAGGAAAACACGACTCCCTCTTTGGTTGCTGATATAGTTGTGGTGCATATTCAGATGTAGGAGGATGATATGGTTGTGGATAATTATAACCTTCCCACGTATTTGAATATGATTTTTCAAACATCGAATATGACGACATACCATATTGCGGGAGCGTTGCATGTTGCCCTAAACTCGACACTGAATGAAAATCGTGTACTTGTTTCATTTCACTTTCACCCACACTTAACGATCCAGTGTTAGGATTCAGCAACCCTTGCTTTGCAGGTTCGTGAAACCCTTCTCGAAGTTTATCCTCTGGCCATTCCAATTTTCTTGGAAAGTTTTGAATTGGTGTGTAACTATTTTTTGCCCCATTTACTGTTTCGACAAAACCGGTGTTTCTCGTTGGTTCTTGCGGTTTGAGGAATGTCTTTGCGAAAGTATTTTGAGGACTGCTAGGTTCCGCCGGTAAATTATGATTTGGTGTCGTTCTTGAAGGTGGCCTTCCTTTTGGAATTCTAAATGGAGAAGGATCTGAAGGACTGTCCCACGTTGGTGTCTTTACCGCTTCAACGTTAGAAAATCTTTCATTCCACGAAGGCAACTTTTGATTATCCGTATACGGAGATCTTCCAAGACCGCAATGCGATTGATTGTTCATAAGAATTTGTTCGGGAGATTTTATGTCTGAATTCCATGCGTTGATACTATTCCAGCCTCGATTACATGTCGATTGTTCAGAACACACCGGAGAATAATTATTATTTGTGTTCGGCTTTGAACCGTTCAAGCAACGTTTTTGATCGTAACTTCCAATGACTCCGTGATCATCGTTCGATTGAATAAACGTTTGATCTGATATCGGAGAAAGATGAAGTGGATTATTACGTGGAACCAAGTCCGAATTCGTAAATGGTTTTTGCTGGCCAGTTTCTATATTCGAATTTAAAGGTATCGATCCCGAAAACATATCTGATGAATTCATAATTTGATTTGGATAATTAGATGTCCCTGAAGATTGAACGGTTTGTTGTGGATAATATGATTGCTGCATTTTCGGAAATCCTGGTTGAATACATGCTTTTGGAGGTAACGGGGACAACTTGCTCGGGTCAGGTACATCGCAATTCTGACCACTATATGATGAGGCACCAAAATATTTATTTTGCTCAGCAATATGCCTCGGAGATGGAAGTCTTCCTCCAATACCAAAACTATCATTAGAATTTTGAGATGGACTTCTGAGATGGCCAACAGAACCAGGTGACTGATTTCTATGTAAAGCATGTTGGCTCAATCGAGATGGCGTGTTTCTTTGCATCATATCTGAGTTTGATGGAGAATTTAGAAATCCGCCTCTGGGTGAAATGCTGCTTTGTCTTTGACTTTCTATTGTATTCGGAAAACTTCTTTGAGTCGGAGAAGAAAGGTTGAAGTCACTAGGCGTGGAAGTATACCCTGAGCTTCTCGGTGACATTGTACTTTGATCTTGAGGCGTTAACAGTCCTCTATGTGGCGTGGAATAACCTGTTTCGCCTGGTGTATTCGGCAGAGAATCTCTCGGAGAATATCTTGGCGATTGGGCGAAATTGCTTCTTGGCGATTCTAAAGAATTTGACATTGGAAGACTTCTTGAGCCTGGCCTATTATAATCTTCCTGAGATAGGGCACTTCTTGGTCGTGTATCATCAAGGCTTGTACTGTCAGGATCTACTTTTATGTCACGTTCTAAACCTCCAAATGGATATTCGGACCATGGATTTATCCAGTTACTTTTACGTTGATCTAACCACCCGCTTCGATTCCATTGCTGTTCATTTTGATAATTCCATCCCTGATACATAGAACCGGGACTGTCGAGAACGGTAGATGAAACTTGAGAACTTTGCAATTGCGCTTCCATTCCTTCGAGCATCGATGCCATTTCCAGCGACAGTTGAGAGTCTCTTATTGGCCTTGAAAGTTCTTGGAAGCCTGGTGGACGAATTGGTTCATTCGATTTGTCCAAAGTATTTTTTGCGATCTCTTTTTTATTGCTTGAAATATCTGGTTCGTCTTCCTTTCTTTTCTTCCCATGGCGTCTACAAGGTTGAAGGGGTACTGATCTGACTCTAACTTCGCAAGGATATCTAAAGACAAAATAATAATTAATATAAAATGTAGTATAGTACATTTATTCTTCTATCATCCAGTCTATTCGAGAATAAAAGAAGTTCAAAAACGTTAATTAACTTACTTTGTGAAAACTTCGATAGATCCGTCTTTTATTTTTGCTTCCTGAACCTCTTTTGAGCCAAATTCATCGGTTTCGTCCATGACGTATAGAGGAAGAACATGAAGTTGCTCTTCTTCGGGTTTGGAAAGGGATCGATGCTTCGTTAGAGTTACAACCTGTTAGTAAAAATACATTGTTCCGTTAAACATTCGACAATAATTGGAGAGTTAAGAAACTTACAAAAATTATAATGCGATGAAATATCTACACTATTAATGAAACTTACCACTGTACATCCATTGTTCATATTGTGAAGATCTCTGTGTGCATGCGCGCAAAAGTCGATGCATGCAGTGACCCCAGAAAATGGTCTACCGGGTTTAAATCCCAAACGACATTCACTAGCCTCTCTTTCGAATTGTGTTTGATTATTGAAAGCTTCCGGAGCAAGACTCAAATACAGCGGAGACAAAAGTGTGGCAAGAACGTGCATTCTTTCCTCAACTTCCTGTTCCTGAAATAGAAAATTTATAATATTTAAACTTATATCTTTTAAAAATGTATAATATTAAAAATTTTATATGAACTTGAGTTATTGACTGTAACTAATTTATTACCAACTCACCTCTGATCTTACGGATAATCTGAATTTTCGAACAGTTTTACTCCGGGCATATTTACATCCATTGTAATACATAGACCAGGAACATCCGAATGAGAAACTTGCCCCACACGTGTCGGGATCTAAACCTTGGCAGGCGCAAGTCCTTGGATCATTAGTACCACATCGCCGGGTCGTAGGAAGACCAAATCGGTTGAGTTTATGACTTAGCAATGAATAGATCCGATCTGCTTCATGGCTTGGAACTCCTTCCCAAGCAACCATTGCCACAACGATCCAAGCTGTTGGACATTTATGACCTTGACGATGTTTCACTACCGATAAGATCTTTTCTTCTTCTCCTGATCTACGAATCACCTATAAACACGCTATTATTACGAATGGTCACTGAAGTGATTTCTATTAATTCGGTTTCAATATTTATCTTGCAACTTGTATATCAAACGATTATAATGTCGCTAGAATTAAGTATATTGATACATACCCATTTCGCCATTGGACACCCTTGGGTTGTTTTCCCTTCTTTTCCGGTATAGATCACCTTTTCAAATCTAATTGCTTTTCCTTTAAGTCCCGTTCTTCTTTCAAGGTCGTTTCGAAGCTCAGGAAGACTGGCAGCTGCACCAAGGTGTGAGTAGTACGATCCCGGTTCTGGTGGACCTTGTGGTTGAATTTTATTTTACTTACGGCTCATGGGTAGGTGCAATCGAAAGAAGCATAGAAAGCTTCATGTCGAATCATTTTCGAATGATTTTATTATCTTTTTTATATGGGTTTTGTGGTTAGTGTGTTCTTTCAATGTTAGTGTAGTGCTGAATATGCGATATTTGCAACTCACATTTATCTGCGGGGAAGCAATTGCAGTCCGGCACTTCCGTCCTGACATTATTCTTCAATTTCTCCAAGTGTTCTTGCAATTTAACTGTGGACGATGCGGTGTTACTCTTTGGACTAGTGGGATCTCCATTCTTAACATCGGACTTCTCTGGAGATTCAGCTATCATTTCATCACGAGTTTGCAGGCCCTGACAGCAGCCCTCGCGTAAATGCTCCGGCGTCGGTTGCTCAGTACCTCCACGGCGGCAGCACCACGAGCCCACTCCCGGTGACATTCTAGCAGGCCCACCATCACCACGAAATACGTAGTTTTCTTGCATTTGGTGATCAGATTCTATCTTAACTTCAGATATTCGCTCTGCATCATGTGAATCGTTAGACTTTCCATCTTCTGATACTGGGCAAATTATTTCTTGTTTTATTTTATTATTAGAATCGCAATGCATTTCGGAAACGACATCTTCATTCAAACTTTGTTGCTCACATTTTTCGTTCTTCTCATTAGTAAATGGTACACACGGCATATCGGTTGATTTTGAAAAGTTATTAGCTTCTTGATTCACTATATTAGTCGTTGCTTCTTTTCTTCCATCTTCCGAACCAAGGCATAATGTTTGTTGGAATGATTTGTCATCGATGCTGTGATTTTCTTGACTTTTTGTGCCACTTTCTGCTTGCCATTGTTCTTTTTGTTCTGAATTGATTGCTTGTTTCGGCAATTCCTTGTCACGCTGCTTGTCACTTTCCTTTTCAGATGGAAAATCCATTAAATTTCCAATGTTCGGTATTTCTGTGTTAGACACAATATTGCTATTTGTTACGCCAGTTGGCGTTCCCCCGCCTGTCCACTCCCATAAGCCACCACCATCGGGCAATCTATCGACCCGAGGGTGGTGGCTATGCAATAAAAAATTACCGGTCATAGTTTCATTAGTTTGAGCCATCGACATGAGTCCTGGCTGATTTACAAATTGTTCTGATCTCTTTTCTTGTAATTTTTCAGTATTTTCACGTGATTCTCGTATCCTGTCATCTGCTGAAAATTCCCCATTTGAGCCATTTGTATTGCTTGTATGTTGAGAGGGTATCTGATGATGAACATGATGATGTTGTTCTGATTGGTTCATTTGATGATGCACTTGTTGATGTTGCATTTGCTGCTGTTGAAGCTGTTGCTGTTGTTGTTGCTGCTGAAGCTGCTGCTGCTGTTGATGGTGTTGTTGTTGTTGTTGTTGATGATGCTGTTGTTGTTGTTGTTGCTGCTGCTGCTGTTGTTGTTGTTGTTGTTTCTGTTGTTGCTGCTGGTGTTGCTGCTGTTGTTGTTGGTGTTGCTGCTGCTGTTGTTGTTGTTGTTGTTGTTGTTGTTGTTGTTGTTGTTGTTGTTGTTGGTGCTGCTGCTGTTGCTGCTGCTGCTGCTGATGTTGTGTATGCTGCGTATGTTGTTGGTGCTGTTGTTGTTGCTGTTGTTGTTGTTGTTGGTGCTGTTTTTTATTCATAATCATAGTTTTTATTCGACTGTTTAAATTTACACGATTTGATTGTGAATATATATCTTGTGACTCTTGATTGTCTGTGAAACCATTCTGTTTATTGCTATCAGCATTTTGTTGCCACATCAATCTTTCACCGGAATTCTGTAAATCTTGTTTTGTACTTTGTTGTCCCCAATTTGTTTGATTTTCGGACTTTGGTGACCAGCTCATTTGACTGTCCATCTTACTTTCTTGGCTTGGTGGATTTTGCCACGAGCCAGGTTGGTGGCCGGGTGTCCGCCTTGGACTTGGTTGTGAATCCGGCCACTGCTGGGGTTGTTGACTACTATCACTCTTCAAACTACTTGGTGACCAGTTTGGTTGACTAGTTGGGGTATCAGGCCAAGGCATTTGATTAGATGGTGTTAGACGGGGATTTTGATCGATTTTCGTTTGTTGTTGCCACTGCTGCTGCTGTTGTTGCTGCATGTGCTGACCGGACGGTGTCAGTCTAGGGTTTTGAGTGGTAGAATTCTGTTGAGCTTGAATCTCCGGACTATTCTGAGACCAGTTGTGTTGACCAGATGAAGTCATTCTCTGATTTTTTTGCACTGCATTCTGGTGTTCGGGTAACTTTGGAGAATGCTGTGGCCAGCCTTGTTGTTGCGCTTGTTGCTGTCCTTGTGGCTGTGCAGAGGGCGTTAATCTTTGATTTTGACTATCTCTCACACTCGGACTATGTTGGGGCCAGTTATTCTGAGCCTGTTGAGACTGACTTTCCACATTTTCTGTCCATGACTGTGGAGTGTGAGGTTCCTTTACACTACCATTTTCCCAACTCATGTGACTTGCAGGCCTTGGTAATTCTTGTTGTGCTTGAATTTGTAAACCCTGCTGTTCATTTGATTGTTTTATTGCGTTTTGCAAATTTTGCTGCGATTGTGATTGTTGCATACTTCCGTCAGACCACGTCATACCATTATTTACGTTTCCAATTTTTGCATTTGTATTCGTTTCAGACCAAATGTGTCGCTGATTAGCATCTGATACGGCCTGGTGTTGCTGTTGTGTAAGTTGAGGTTGCCATTGATTTTGCGCTTGTTGTTGTTGTTGCTGACCCATTTCTATGTAGCCTGGATATCCGTTAGAGCTGTGTAAACTCTGCGGGCCCGGTTGAAGTGGATACCCAGGCATCTCGTTTCCCGATACATTGTTTGCAGCAATTGTTGCAAAGCCTTTGACTTGTGTGTCGCCCGTTGGGGGTGGTTGTTGTGGTTGTTGTGCCTGTTGGGGCTGCGTTGGCTGCTGACCATCCATGTGCACTGAGCTACTACGACTGTTTGGTGTAGTCGATGGTGGCGGGGCCATCGTCACATCCTGAAAAGAGCATCATTCGATCTGTAACTTAAAAGTAGGTATGACTTCATTTTTCTAATATTATTAACGAACTTAATTTTGTTTATACTATACTATGACTTTTTCCTGCAGGAGTAATTTCATAACTCACGTAACATACACCCTTGGAATGCAGTCATTTTTATTTATTTATTGTTTTTTTTTCAGCAAAATGATTCGTAATGTTTTACCTGCTGCTGATAGCCATTTACATATTCCTGCCTCTCGTACACAACTGGTTGCCCAGGTGCAGTGGCAGGGTCTATAAATTGACCATTCAGGGGCCTCTGGGATGTCGTCGATGCGGTTTGGGGTGCTACTGGAGCCAAAGGTGAAGGCTGCCCAGTGATTGCATACTGTCCAGTTGCTCCAGCTCTTTGAAAGGCGGACTGATCCGTCGTTATGAACGTTTGTTGCTGGTAGGTCACTGGTTCAATAAACAATACAGTCAGTTACATATAGGAAATATCAAAATAAATACTTTAGTCAGTTAGTCGTATTGAAGTTCAATTATTTACCTGGCTGTGCGTGATATGGTGTTGCAGCGCTATATTGCGTATGATACCTAAGCTCCTCTAACTGATTAGGGGCAGATATTTGTTGAATGAACTGCTGCGGTTGCCACGTAGCAGGAGTTGCCTCCACTGCTACTGTACCAACTGGTCCTTGATGCCAAACGGTATTACTAAAACCGGTGGCCGGTCGGAAACCGGTGCCTGTATCGCCGTAGAATGGCATGACACCAGAAGACTGAAAGAATGAGAATAATGTAAAATTAGTACACATTTTAAGGGCATGTATTGTGAAATATTTGACTTATTGCACAAAATATCGGCTTTTCGGTATATCCAAAAATTTGAGAAGTCAATTCACAATCTTTAGTATTAGCCAGAAGAAACTTACACGTGAGATTAGTATTGTTACTAAAGAAATCAAACATTAACTTTACGTTCACGGTTAATTTTAGTGTTACATCCACTAACCGTAACTATAGAGCGATTTGCGGGTTATTACGTCCGGTACGTGACACGAGGCACGATGCAATTAAGCAACATTGAATTACGAAGGTAATTCCGGAGCCAGGTCGTATCCCTCGACAACGACTACGACGAGGGAGGAAGTGAAATTTCCTCTGGGTACCTCGCGCGGAAATTCACGGTGCAGTTAACTTTCGCGTTGACTTACATTGGAGGATATCAAACGCTATCGATCGTTTAATATGAGGACACGGAATTTAATATTCGACTTTACACATGCGTATAAATATGTAGAATTCCTTTGATGAAATTGCAAAATGTGAGCTTGACTACAAAAATATTCCCGGATCGTTGGTTATTTTTTTAAAGAAAATGTTTGCTGACAATATCAGTAAATTGACGGGAATTTTATAAATGAGATATAGGCTGATGAATAAATTACGTCGGTTACAAGTAATTTTTAAATCCGATCATTTTTATCCTAATCATTTACTGAACTAATTTCAGTTGAGTGATACAAGGTCCTTGTGTGCACTTTCGGATCAGGGGCGACAAATAGAGGTTCACCCTTAAAATGGCCACGGATCGGTGTTTGTGGTCGAGGTTGATAGTATTGAAGGCGGGCGTCCCGCCAAGACCAAACCGCGAACCCTCGCCCTCTTCCTGCCATTCTCTCTTTCGACCTCACCCTCGTCCACGGGGAAAATCCTTTCGTCCTTGTGACTTCATGACCTAGCACAACGCGCGAAGGCACCTTTAGTGGGTGAGATAAAACGCAACGCTTCGTCGACAGCACCCAAACATAACCCTCGGGATTGTTTCACACCGCCTTTTCTACCTCCAATCCACCAGGTTTACCGAACCATTATGCTACAGGCTTCATACTTTTCCTGTATCAATTTTTCATTCTACTTGCTTTCGATACAGCTCCTTTCAATTCTGGGGTGTGGCAAAAGCAAGAAGCCCTGTAATTCATAAACTTTGAATTAAATTATTTCAAAGTCAAAGATCAGAGCTGTCATATTTGAAAATTCCTCGTGGTATATATATACTTAGAACATTCCTTTGGTGGAGCGATAATTTAATATAACTTCATATCAGTAACGCTCAAAGCTTCATCGACCAATGTTACGAATTTATCGGGGAATTAAGCACAGTTAACATCACACAGATACGTTTATTTCATTAACCAATTCAACTAGTTGGATCCTCGTTCAAAAGCTGTAAACCGTTGAGTACAACAGCAATGCATGCTCGCGTACGGGCAAATTCATTTATCAATGCATGGACATGGTACACGTTGCCCGGGATTCCAGTTAAATACCATACCTTCATGGCTTCTGATTCTCGCGAAACAAGAGGTGGGTTGATAAAGCTCGAAAGCGAGACTCCTATAGAAGTTAAATGGGTGTAAAATCATTTATACGTTGTATCACAACTTTTATCGATTTATGCTGTGCTATCGATATCGAATTAATTATTTTATCCTGTAAATTTATGAATAATTTAAGTTTAATTTTCTCATACGTATTATTTTGCCCATGTTATCGGAAGATAATCGCTAAAACTCGACACCGTATAACCCTGACGATGTATTTTTCTTCCACGGCAATATGGGTTGATATCATAGATACATTGCAGTACTTGAGCCAGTACAGTTAATGCCCTGGCATTCATAATTCCCAGGGGCTGGCCTCTTGATCAATTACGTGCAGCATATAAATGGTCAGGAACTACTAATAACTTTATCCGCTGAGCCCCCCTGTGGAGTCTATTTCGGAATATTCGAATAAACGAATGCCAGCAAACCTGTGTAATAGTATTGGAAAATCTTTTCCGATTCGAATAACGACAAACTCTTCGTCGCAGAACACCGGAATGAGCTTCGATAACGGCGGGTATTTTCGTGAGATTGTCTTTTCTATGCTCTTCACGTGACAGGTATTCGGTTGGTTGTCGAAGTGGCAGTACAGGACTTGAAAGAAGGGGTAGACTACTGGCAGACGCCGGCTGCGGGGGCGGTGACCGCCCGCCAACGCGAATCAATACCCGCAGGAATAGGAACCACCGACCTATGAAGAGAAGCGAGAACGATGGGGAAAGAGAGAACGAAGAGAGCAAGGAAGAGAGCGAGATGCAAAGAGGCTGTCGCCGTGCATGGCCCGGAAATGTGGCGGTGGAAACTTGAAAGATACGTGTGGAAAGAAACGCGTGGAAGGTTCGAGGTTGCAAGAGAGAAAAATTGACACTTAGCGCTCTTGTTTCTTTTTTCTTTTTTTGTTAATAAAACTGAACTTCTCCATGTCATTAAGAAAAATAAAAATCATTTAATAATATAGAATTTATCACAAAATTTGAATTGTTTATTATTTACGAGAATGTAACGTTCGAAGCACTGTTTTACACATTACGGTCGAAAAGCTAGTGGAAAGAGCAACCAGCGATAGTAGCATTGTTTCTCGGTTGGCTTCATATGGCCTTGAAGGTCATGCAACAGAAGACGGCGTACCCTCGGCCTCGCAAACCAGACGTTGGATTTTTGTAAGCATACTCGAGAGCACCCGGCGTATATACACATGTAGCGTTCATGTAAGTACTGGCGTTATAGTCACTGAACGTGGGTAGACACATAAACATACAGTACAGGCAGACTGGTTCGCCCAGTAACCTCGTGCATTTGCTCGATTCAACCGAGTGGAGCCAAGTCGACGAGGATCAAGATATACTCGAGTCCAACGCGAAGAACAGCATTCTTCCTCGCCGTCTCTCTTTCTCGCCGTTTCTCTTTCTCCCCCACCTTAAGATCTTTCACTCTCGCGCGCGTAAGAAAGTGGCGTACGACACGGTGTCAACTATCAGAAAAGTGGCCTCGAGGAGAGTCATCCTCTTCGCGTTCGACCGCACGGAAACAAGAGAAACGACGAAGCGAAATCGGAGGAAATCCCGAAACTCGCTTGTGGTCGGAAAGTGAAGTGGACGGTTTGCCAAGTTTGCAAAAGTACGAAACTGGGATAAAAGAGTGCAAAGTGAAAGATGCAATTATTGCAGTCATGATTGATCTTTCGAGTTGAATTAAAAAGGCGATTAATTCATATTTTTAATTAATCTTTCTTTATTCTTATTTTTATGTCGTTTCATTTATTTCTGAGCGAATTGGAAATTCTCTCTTTGAATATTTTCCTTTGTTTTCCCAGTTTTCGATATTCGTCAAAACAAGGCATTGACTATCGTGCGACCTCTCTTGGTTCGACGTTCAGAATAATGCACAAACATTTGCCAAAGCACTATTCAATAACAACCTGGCAAGTGCGATACAAGAGAAACTGGAGCATACCGCAGATATACTACAGTCAACTGACCGATAAGAAATACAGACCGCCACGGTTGAACGTTAGGAACTAGAATAACCAGCTGTCGATTTGCTGCGCCTTAATAACTCAATTTCCAGTGGCATTATACATTTTGCGAAATTATCCAAAAGGTGGACATAAATTAATGTTGAAATTATTTGAAAATGTCAATTTGAAAAATGTTTTCCTTTCTTTACGAAATCAAATAAATAGTGTAATATTGAAAACAAGGGACACAGTAGTAGTCGAGCGACGCGAGTTCCGAGTTCAGTTGAAATTGTGTAACGAATATAGATAGATATATATACAATAAATAATAACTTTTGTCTCTCGAGAAGCCTCATTTTATTTAGTCCACTGACCAAAATCAGAATCACATAATTTCACGACTGAGGCATCTCATGATTACAACTATACATACTTTATCAAAGTATGCTTCCAAAACACATGTGACTGGTCCACCCAGTGATATGAATGATAACTCAAGCCTCAATCAAGTGCTAAAAGGAGACGAATTATTTAAATATAAGAAACCGATTTTCAGTGATAGGCAACAATACAAAAACTTTGCTCCATTTTTCCCTTATATTCTCCCTTTCCTCTATCTCGCGGGAATCATGTTTTGAAGTACGAAAGGAAGTGTAAACAAAACTAAATTATATTTGCAGCACTGTAGGCGAAAAATGTGATTTTACGCCTTAGGTACAAAAAAACTAATATTTACTCACCATAGAAACAACCGGTGGGGCGGGATTCCCGTTCCTCAGAACACCCGTTTGTTGCACCGCCGCCGGATTCAGATTGTCCTTAGCCTGCTGCATGGGGTCAGCGTGTATTTGCTGAGTTTGCTGAGGTTGGGGCTGCTGTGACTGCGGTTGCGATTGCTGTTGCTGCTGCGGTGGCTGCTGTTGGTGAGGTTGTTGAAGACCTCCTATCGCCGCTTGAGGACTGCCTAGACCTGCTGGCGCGTTGTCCGGTGTATTGACTTGACGGGCGATTTTTCGATAACTCTAAAATGATAAATAAACATTCATTTAATTACTTATTACGGTCGTTTGTAATAATGAAATTGATGACCAATACTTTTTATTGCAGATATCATCAATGGATGCATTCGTTTTTTGTAACTTCGCTTATATATTTTTCAATTTTGATAAACACCAGGTATAAACAAAACAAAAAAAAAACCACAAATTGAAATCTGTTACGTGTTGAATAGAATGTAATGTTAGAAACAAAGGTATTCGAGCATGTCAACAATAATCAGAAAATTATTCCGACATATAACCGAAATGTAAGATCGAATGACACGGATATATTCCGTTTGCGATATCCATTACCTAGTTGGAAAAAATACGCTAGAGTTAACGATACGCCATTGTGACCCTAATACTAAATATATCCACATGTATACCTATGTAGGCCGTGTCGGCAGACGCCGTTTCCATAGTTCTCTAACGTAACTGTTGTCAGGTATAATATAACTCCGATTCTTTATGATTCGTAAATTGCGGTTACATCCGAACGTGCATTTTATACCGCTGAATTAAGTTCTCCGTTTTTACGTATATGTTTATTCTGTCGTATACTTTTAACTTTTACAGATTTTCAATATTTATCAAAAGCTTTTAATAGTCACATCATCAATTTTTATATCTCTGGTTATATTTGCTTGTACTGACATTTTTAGACCCTTACAAAGTTTATTTTTCTGGAATGGCGGTATTCGAAAATCCACACTGAATAAATTGGATGAGTAAAATTTTCATGAGCATGTTGCACTCAATGACCATCAATTTTAAAATGTAAATGCATCGATTAATTTTTCAGCAAACGTATGCAAAATTCATACGCTCATTAATGGATTCGTTATACTTTCGTGCTTACTTCTCATAATCCGACTGGATGTTTTGGGAATAACGAAACCTTGATAAAGGGAACAGATGTATCGCGATACAAGTCTCATTTCGCGCACACCAACACACGCAAACCGACTCCTGCATATTATACTTTCTGACTGTGTACAACATTCCATTTACGTCCTGAGTGTACATATGCTCTCGTTTATATTGGACTTATAAATAGGCAAGGTCCCATGTTAAGCTCGCCGGGAGAGCAAAGCAGCTTATAACAAGCACAATTCTCTGCCGTAATGTACAGAATACGATCGATGGAATTGAAACTTTGTAAGATGAGTAGAAGACATTTACTAAACTATTATTTAATCACTATATGTGATTTCAGGCGTTCTTCGTGTAACAGCTCAATTTTCATGTAATAACGATTAGAAAAGACATACATAGATACATATATATATATATGTATGTATTGAAACGATAACGATAACGATAAAATATTATTTGTACACAGTACAAAAAAAAATTGTTATTTTCAAGTAAATATTTACTTGAATTAAGAAAATATTTTCTTGCATTAAGTAAGATTTATTATAAAGAAGGAAACATTTTCTTAATTCAAGTAAATATTTATTTGAAAATAACAAATTTTTTTTTCAGTGTACAAATAATAATATTTTTATAGCTGGAAATCTGATCAACACATAAAGAATAATCATTGTAAAATGGAGTTTCAGCCACGCAATATTCGAGATCTTTTATTTTTTTTTCACGCTATCCTAATTAATTATAATATTCATCTATAATCAAGATCCTGAAAGACTACTACAAGATACACTCGGTACATTAGGACATAAATTACAGTGAAAATATCAAGCATCATTTCGAGCCAAGAGTAATTCACAACGCGGTGGAATGATACATAAATAACAGGAATGATTAAAGAACAAAATTAATTACGCTGTTCTGGTTCCGCTTAAGTACCGAGCAAACGAGCGACATAATCTCTTTTTGATTTCCTTCCTCCCAATGCACGCTTTTAAGACGTTTTATCAAAAAATATGAACCGGTCTAAATGCGTAAATGATTTCATAATGCAACACGTGGTGCGTGATGTAAAAATCGTAAATTCGAAAGTGATAACGTTATCGCGATTAATGTTCGGGTACATTTTCCTGAAAGGAACAATAATGGCGTCTCGCTTCTCCTGATAACGGTGTCATAAATGTCCCACCGAGAACAATGCTTGCGCATTTGCTCGTACCAAGAGGTACGAACTTACGACTGTCGATGACTATTCTAAAGGATCCTTGGAGATCCCACGGGCGATTACTCGCTCGAGGGTCGAACTCGAAGCAATTAGCCGGCCCTTAATGAGAGCATTTAGAAAAGTTCTATTCGCCTCGCATTGTCATTAAGCCTCCACTGTTTACTTCGCGATATAAAACGTGCGTCTCGACTTTCAACGCTTCGAAGCTTTTCCAAACAATACTTGTACTAATTTTTTCATCTCTTTAAGGATTTTTAAATTCTCACTCATTTTTTTTTTTTTTTTAGAAATGCCGCTCAAGAATACGTGATATCAAAAACAAAATATATGTACATTAGTATTATGTTTTTCAGGCTGGTCTTTTTTTTCTGAATAAATTGTAGATCATTTTTTGCACCAGTGCAACGGAACCAGGGTGAATGCGCATTAAAAGAATGCTAAAAAAAACTATATGTATATACATTCTCGTTTTAATGGTGCTGGGAAATGAAAGCGGCCTGCTCTTAACGACCAAAGGTACAACCCTCGGAAATTCATTGAAGCACTGTACAATGGATTTTTTTTTTTTTTTTTTGCAAAAACGACACGGTGTGTGTCTTCAGTAAATTTTAGAAAATGCAAATTTGCCCATCTTTCCTTGCCGAATATAAAATTGGTCTTTATGATGCTGAAAAATCGTTAAAATTTACTGGCTCATAAATCGGCCCCGTTTCTTTCGACATACTTCGATGGGAAATATGGTATCGTTGGAATTCACAAAATCCCCGAAAGAAAAGATCTTTTATGCTTTCGAGACGACGCTGAAATCACAAACACATGCTTGATTCGCTAAATTAGCCGTAATCGCGGTCGGATCCTCGAGGGAGAAGATATTCTTTTCTTGCGTCAATCATCATCCGGACCTTCCTCGATCGGTCTTTGAACCTGACGAATCGTACCAGACAAGAACCGATCCTAGCACAATGTCAGCCTATTAGGCCCCTATTACCCGTTTCCTATTCACCTCACTTTCGGGGCTAGACGAGATTCGATAGGTTGGCAATATCACGCAGGCCGACACGTGGCCAAGCACCGGTGTAACCTCGCTCCAATAGGTCATTCCACTCAGGGACGATTTACAATCGCAAAAGTACGTTTTCGGTTCATTTCGAATTTTATAAGGGTCACGTACCGATACGACGGCTTTTTATCGCCGGCACGAATGCGATGGAATCGAACCTCTTTTCTTGCTTCATTTTATTGCTCGTTTTAACGTGCAAAATGCACAATAGAAGCGCGCCTCAAATGCGAATTCAACGATGTCGAGTTTCCTCAGAATTCTTATGGTTACACGTGGCAAAATTATGACGATAAAAGCGATACGCGCAAAAGCCATGTTGCATTTCTTAAGTTTTTATTTTTTACTATCAATTCACGGACTTGGTGTATAACGTCCGTGTATGGAATTCATGTTTTATTGTAAGAAATGCGATTATCGATTTAACGCAATGTGCAAAAGATAGTATTTGTTTGTAGTTGGAAAATGTATACAATTTCATTTGTAGATGACGAAGCACACGTTTTCTGAATGTATATTAGTGTATTCGAGATATCAACGATTTTATCAATGTATTTTTAAGGTCATTGCCTTATGTTATTGATATATTTTGAAAGTTTTTTGTTTATTTGACATTGAGTGTTTTCGTTGTCTTTTGCAGGGATTTCAAAAGTTTTTTTCGACTAGTTTTTGTTTTCTAATATTTGTTTCTTGTTTTTTTTTTTTTTTTTTTTTTTTTTTTTTTTTTTTT
The DNA here is from genome assembly GCA_030522945.1 of Trichopria nigra. NCBI lineage: Eukaryota > Metazoa > Arthropoda > Insecta > Hymenoptera > Diapriidae > Trichopria > Trichopria nigra. The sequence continues at coordinate 26,730 of JAPYZR010000859.1, forward strand.
TTTTTTTTTTTTTTTTTCTTTTTTTTAATTTTTTCTTGTATTTTACAAACTTTTTGTTTTTTTTTTTTTTTTTTTTTTTTTTTTTGGTTTTTTCATGATCATTTGGATAAGGGATATATGCACACGATGTTTTCATGTTATATTTTACAAATATTTTCGCTTCATGTTTGTCCGCTATTGTAACATTTTTATATCAAAAACACTTTTGTGTTTATTTTGTGGCAATTTCTAAGTTTTGCTATATTCCTATCTCTACATTTTGCAGATTAAGCGGGCGGAAAGTTTATCATTTCTGACACGATGATACGAAATTCCTAGGGAGATGGGATGAAAAGTTATGAAAGCATGTAGAAAAACCCTTTAACGCCCGCTGCAAATACAGAATATTCATTATCGACCCCTAGAGAATATACAATTTAATCTGTTTTTATTATTTTTATGTTTTATCACTTGAGTACAAAAGGCAGAGCTGTATTTAACATCCTGTCAACATTATTTTACTTAACGATTACAATCTCTCGTATCATATCATATATCGTTAAAACTCAATTATATATAACCATATCTGGAACATATATGATCCAGATATAATCACATATAAATAACAAGAGTTCCTGAAATAAAATAAAAAATAACGAGTAACTGTCGACAACAATAGTCGGAGGTCGTATTTGCACGTCAGTAGCTCGAAAATGATCGTTCATTAAGGAGTATTCGAAGGTATTAAGACGCTAAAGATTGAACGAAATAGACTTCCATGGCGTGGCGTGCTGGTAATAGCATAGGACAGCTCGTGACCTGAATTCCGCGATAGACGACCGATTGCGCAACCGTGCGTTGCATTCGCGAGACTTAGGTTTTACGTGTTCATATTATACCCTATAGCCACCGGTGGCCGATCCTCGATAGAGAAAAAGGGCCTCCCGTTGGCCGGCCGGCATCGAAGGCCGATGCGTGCGCCGATGTTTGCTTATATAATTTGTCGACAGAAAGAAAAGAAAGACAAAAAAAAAAAAGAAACACAGACGAGAGACGGACCTGCAAAACCCTACCACCTACCTGGCCAACGGGGGCACGACTTTCCTAATTTAAATTCATGAAAACCAGTCGTCGAATAATAATTTCACGTTTATTCGTCTGAAATAAAACAGAAAGTCGTTTCGAAAGTTTCTACGGATAATAGATTTTGTTTCCAATTCGCGGATTTTCGGTAATGCCCTGACGAGCATTTTTTTGCAACCTAGGCTCCGCTGCTAAAAGATCGTTCAAACGAAAAATTAGCGTCGTCGGCGTTTTCGCAATAGTTCGCGGATTCCGAGCTGTAATTGTACGACGACGAGACACGAAAGTCCGATCGTATGATAATCCAGAAGCTAAACACGTACGGCACCTTGAAAATCTCGCAAGGTCATTTGCATATAACTCGCTATTATTATACAATGTGCTGTTCGATTCCATATGCGTTATTGAAGGTTTCATAGATGATTTAATGGAAACTTCCTGCGTGAATTAAGATGCGCAAAGAAGTAAGGATCGTTCGCGAACGGAAAACGTAACTTGAAACGACGACCATCTGCTCGCGAGACACGAATGTTATGTTACGTACTGATGCGTATATTTGAATCAAACGCGATTACTCTTTTTCTGTGGAAACTTAAATCAAATTGGAACAAGAGTTAAACAAGAGACTAAATCAGTATTGAATCAAATATATGTAGGGTGTCTCAAGAATTCTGTCTGTTTTCGTTCGTTTAAGAAATTTCGCAAAAATATCACATTGCTGGACCTTTTCAAGAGGCCCAACATTCAAACATTTGAGGAATGGAACACTATGACCTAACAGAATCTCAAAAACATCCATCCTGTGGATTGGTCAGTTTCAATCCTTTAATTATTACATACTTCTTTCAATTATGGAGAATATTTAAACCAATGAGTGATTGAAGTTGACCAGTCACCCATACAGTACCCATACGGAACTGAAACTCATCGCGAGGCTGCGGTGTTATATTTTCATTTTGCACGTGCGCGCAATGAAAACATTCTACAAAACCAATCTTTTGTATTTTGATTGGCCATACCTCATTCACTCGTCATCGACGACTCGCATGGGAGCGTAAAAGGCGTATCCCGCGAAATTAACGGATGATATTGTTTCACAAATTTCGCCAGACATTAAACAAAAACAGAACCATTGGAGGCAATGGTAAAACACCTACGGACGGATGCGAATAAAAACTCACTCTCTGATAAGGACAGCCGATCCCGATGCAGTCACGTGCCAGCTCTGGAGGCTTAATATTTAATCCTTCCCTCGGACTTGTAAGTCACGATATTTCTCTTCTCTTTCGCCTCCTCTTCGAGTTCAATTCGTTACAATTACGCCGCGATGATTCGAAACTCGCGGCTCACCCGTTACAAGACTGTAAACGGCGGGAATATAAATAGTACAGGGTAACCGTGTTGAAAGACGTACGGCGTTATCAACAACGATTAAAAACTCACTGTATCACTAAATCTAGGATATAGCACCGAATGTAGCCTCTTCTTGCTTTAATCAAGAATTAATTAAACTTCACTTGTACTTTATATAACAGCAAACGGGTTTGCTCACAGGATCCTTGAACTTAGTGGGTTCGTCGTTGGTGTTATCAATTAGCGATTGATAAAATGACTTTTCACTCCAATAAAACGGAGCAAACGTTTACGACAACTTTTGGGAATGAAACTCGTGTGTTCGGTCGAACACCCAGGCCAAACTCTTGCGGATTTGTCGCGATTCGATTTTTTTTCCTTCCTTCCTTCTTCTCCCTTTCCTACGTTTATGCCGCTTTCTCTCCCTCTCCCACTCCCTATTTCTCTCTTTCTCTGCGCCTGACGAATCTTTTCGTCGCGTTATCACAGTCGCGGCAACGTTATCGCCGACTTCCGTTATCGTTTCGCTTCTCTTTTGGTGCCGTAGCTCGATTTCTTCTCTCTCGTGTTATACCGAACGCGTAAGCGCCACACCCTGACGTAACGTTTGACGTTTAAATAAAAATTGCCTGTCGCCTGGAACCCATTCTCAGACGTCTTCTTCGTCGGCCTCGCTATCGTCACCCTCGGACTTTCCCGCGCCTTCCTCGCGCAACGTTCCCGAACTCGCACCGGTTGTCGTATTCGTTTTCTTCGTTGTCGTGGCAGCCTCGTGCGCACGCGACATCAAGCACACCAAGTCGCGCGATATCGCCGAAACGCGTGGAGACCGTTGTGTCGTGTAAACGCGGCTGAATTCGTATGCGGTCTCGTCGGCACTCCGCCCCCTCCTTTTTCCCTCTCCCGCGTTGTCGATTCTCTCAGTCTAGGCAGCTATCTCCCTCGCACCCGACGGTTCTCGCGAATCGAGACCCCCGGTTGGTCGTTCCCGACAGCGCCGGAGAGCTCGAACGCGTCAAGAATGCGCCTTCGTGTATCCCGTCAGTCGCAATCGGGAACGTTCGTGCTTTTCCGATAGCCGCCTGTCTCTTTCTATTTCCCTCTTCAAACACTCGTCGTTTCGCTCACTCCTCCTCCTCCTCCTCCTCCGCCTCCTCCTCCTCCCGCGCTATCTGTCTTGCTCTTCGATAGTCGGAGTCTCCTCTTTCACCGGCGGTCTTTGCTATTCATTCCCTTCGATATATAAACATTTCCACGGTACAGCACGGCCGATATGCCTCACCTTTCGGCCGCATCGGCACCCTTCGCTCCATGCGACCGTCTCAGTCCCTCCCCCGCGAATTGTACTCCTCCCGTCGTCGCCGGTTACGTCTCGCCACTCTTTGCCACTCTTCTCCCGCGCTCCACCCAGCCGTGGTGAGCTTCCTCCTCCCCTCCTCCGCGAGTCGCCATGGCGATACGAGCAGCGACGGCGATGAAACTTTACTTTGGTCGTATGTTTTTTTTTTTTTCATTTTTTCCACCGCCGCGACCTCTCCTGCTCTGCTTCCACCGACGTTCGATTAAGCTCCTGTTTTCGTTTGTTTCTCCTCTCTTGTTAATTGTTTTTAGGCTGTTCACCCAATGCCTCAGGGATTATGTAATCGGTATTTCGTTCCTATATTTAAGACGCCGTGATATTTACACGTACGGTACGGTAATATGCTTGAGGCAGATCTTGCTCGTATATGTTTCGCAACCGATACTTGAAAAAGATCAAGTTTAATGGCAAGGCACCCGCATTACGTAATTTACTGATATCACTCCATAACAAGACGCTATAATGACTACTCGTATGCTTTCAGAATAAATTATTGTATTCCGGAGTAGAGCAACTATAACGACGAAGATCGTCCCGTATGCACCGCTGTCGCCTCGAGCGATACATTAGGTAATGACATCCTCGCGAAACATTGATTAAGATGGAAATAATTCATATCGGCGTTGCCGGATTTCTATTAAAGGCCGACGACCGTATGTTTCATTAATTCGTCCCTCCGACCGACTACGCGTCTTTTCATTAGACGCGAATCCCCGCGGTGAAGCTGAGTTAATAATAATAATGGCGGAATCGATATTCCATTAAGCGGGACGTCGTCGTCGCGGAAGTACGAAATCGTAATGGCAGTTTCTACATTCAGCGGTACCTTCGATTTTTATATTCTCGGCTGGGTGGGTAATCCTCGAACGCGTGTCGGGTAAGCGATACACGATGAATCCCTCGCTATTTTCTCCCTCCCCGATTCAAAAGGAACCCCGTTCAAAAGGAAATGTACATTAGCAACCCCGCTTCGGGTCTTAATGCGGATTGGACATTTCTAAATGCAGATCATCCAGAGCAAAATGGACGCGCAATTGTAATTTGAATCTTCTGTACGATCCCAGCCTAAAGTCGCGATAATATAGTTTTTAGAGGGTACAAGGCCGATCATTCTTTGACTCCTGCTAAGTACTTCTTTATGGAATAGAATTTGATCATCAAAGTGTACGATTGCTTAATACGTCAATTATTACTTCAAGACCAATCTGGTAAACTGTTTTATTTGCGTCTCGATTCTTTGGCCTCGACGTGACGAATTCATGACATAATACGAATATGATTTAGGTTTGCCCGCATGATGTCTAAAACATCTTTTAGAATCAATTCACTGCTTCCACCTGAGCCAAGTTTTGCTCCTGTGTACGGTTTAGCAATCACTTGCCACGTAGGTGGTCAACAAGTGTTTAGCTGCTTCATTAGTAATTGTACACCAACACCTCCGTCGAGAAAAATGAAGAGTTCTCATTAAAGTCTTTTTAAAGCGAGTCGATAGAAGGATTTTATCTGAAAGGTGAAGATCGTAAAACAGCAAGGAGCATCGGTTTCTGAGTGGTGCGTTTATTAACGTCGCCGCAACAAGTTGCAGAGCGTGTTATTCTCGTTGAGTAACGCCTTCCCTTTGCCACGTTCAACTGGCTGCTACGTCACCCCCTTAGAGGAGACTAAGCCGCCCTACCGAGGCGAACCTTCGCCTCCTGCCTCCTCATCTCTCCAACAGCAGACTCCTAGCATTTGCCGCTTGCCTCTGAGTAATCGCGACAATAGCAAAGTGCCCGTAGACATTCGAAGCGCTCGCGAAGTCTCAAGTTCCGGCAACTTTTCACTCGAGCCCGAATACTTCGTTTCGATGGCTATTGTTTCTTATCGCTTTATACGCCAGGGCAACGTGCGACGAGTGGAATACGCAATAAGATCGTCGCAGAGTTTGCCTTTCGTCAATCATTTTCATAAAACTTTATATGTATATGAATTTCATCATCATTATTGTCTTAGTTCTGTAATTTGCGAACTACGACTCTCTTGAGTGGACATTTTGATAAGTTTATCAGTATTTGGTATATAATATAGGAATATTTGGGTTCGACGATAGAAGACGATGTCAGTATTAAATTAAAATAATGTAAATTTTACTGACTTATGCTCTAGTGAGGTTTTAATTCTGAACGTTGATTGTAATCTAAATTTCTATCGATAATTATGTTTAATTGGATTACCAATTACTAGAACGCCTACTACATATTAAACATTGATCCCTCTTATAATGCCGGAATTAGAGAGGACAAGTAACCTTTCATAATGTCACCTCTGCATGTATTCTCTCTCTCCTTTCTTCTTCTATCAAGTTAAATCATAGCTTAGTTCCTTACAATCAGTCAAATATTCGTGAAAATTCTGACTTTCGGAAAAAGGTAGATTTCAAGCAATCAAATAAATCACAAGAAAATCCAAAAGGAGAATAGTTCCAATTCAAAATGGAAGAATATTAAAATTGATTATCATTATCGAAACGGATATTTGAGATATGATAAAATTACTGAATGAAATTACATAACATGATGAGATTGGCATATAAAATGTGAACTCATTTCACGAATTTTATCAAGATTAACATTTTTGGATCGCGTAAATTAACAGAAGAATACCCAGCGTAATTTCCGCAGCAGCGACCCGGCATTATAATACATTAATTACATTTCAAAGCGTGAAATGTAAATAATGTCAACAAAGTTATGTTACATATTTTGAATAATTTTTGAAAGGCCATGTAATGTAATTATATCTTTTCTACCAATCTTCTACTTGCCCGACCTATGTTAATAACGTTGTTTGTTTGATGCCGGTACGTACTCGCCCGTCGATCAATAATTCGTATCGTGTTTCAAATCCATATATCTATAACGGTGATTAAAAGTATCATTGTGCAATAAGCAGTTGCTCATAATTATTAAGAACCCTAGTATATAATTATATAATTATAATTATAATTTCTTTTAATGAAATATTTGGTAAATAAATATGTATAATAAAATGGCAAGGTGATAATAAAAAAACTTTATAAACGCAATTTTAATTGTAATTAAAAATTTAATGACAAAAAAATTGACCAATCAGACGCCAAGATATTCACGATTTTCAACAAAATAATATACAAAATTAAAAAACATAATTTCGTTGTATTTATTGAGGCAAACAATGAAAAAATATCTCCGAATATTAATTTTTTCTTCCACCCTACCGAGACGAACCTTCGAGGAGAAAAAAATTAATAGAAAAACACTCCGAAATATATACTACTCAAAATATCATCGGTATAATTAATTCTAATAGAATAATTAGAAATTAAGATGTCAACGATTTTCAACGAAATAAGATATTAAATTTTAAAAAATCATACATTTCTTAGTTCTTTTAAGTAAATAATGATCAAGTACTCAAAATACTCCGAAATCAATATTGAATCAAAAAGTCAATGATTTTTCAAAATTAACCAATTAGAAGTCTGGTTGTATTCTATTTTCAACAAAATAATATGCTATACATTTCCGAAAATATTTATTTTCTATTAGAAGGTCAAGATATATCTCTGATTTTTAATAAAATAAAATATGGCATAGTGCAGAAATTAATCATGGCGCTGTATCGATTCTGTCTAGATTTTCAACAATAATTACTGGTTCTAGACTGGAAAACTATGTGGACCCAATATCCGCAGGTAGACGCTTAATGTATATGGGGCCATGATAACAATCTATGTCCATGATCTAAACAGAATCTGTCTAGTTGTCATCTAGGAAAAGCTATTTTATTCTAACCTAAGCATCATATCTAGTATTTTCTAGACAAAATCGATATAGAAACGAGACAGAATTCATATTTTATCTA
>JAPYZR010000860.1:0-26967 GCA_030522945.1 Trichopria nigra
ATACAATCTAGATTCCAGTCCGTATATGTAGCATTAAAGATGGTAACCGGTACCATCATTGTGTTATCCGGTACCATATTTTTCTCTCCGTGTATATATATATATATATATATATATGATGACGATGACGACGATGAAAGGCTACATATTAAATTGCCGGGAAAGGGATGATTGGATAAAAATGGATTGAAATGTTTTACATTAAATTGTTTTTACAATAAATTGTGTCAATTTTAATTTGTCGATGCATAACATTAAACATAAGCGTTTATGAATGCCAATACTTATTGTCCAATCACTACCATCATTCCTTAATAATCTGATACCACGACATAAACCTTATATATTTTTAGAGTTTTGATAAAAATCCCAGTTATAAAAGTTTCCTTTAGGGCATTCTCTTAATGTTTTTAGAACTTTATTGAAATAGTAATATAATATAGTTGTCGAGTCTGGCTATAATTCAATAAATGGAAATTAATCATTTTTTTATATTTATATACAGAACTATTGAACGACAGAAACTATATTAACCATAGAACTATATTAACCATAGAACTAATTTTTTGCATGATCAGTAATATGAATATAATTTGATATACGTACTGTGTTAAGATGTTGCTGTTTTGACTAGTAATTATTGACCTCCGGCTAAGTCGAATGTGCTGCCGCGATTAAATATCGAGTCTATTTACTTAGGATTGCTCTTTCCAAGTTCTCACGAATAGCAACTAATATGACTGTGTCCCTCAAGAGTTATCGTGATTGAGTTTCGTAATTCAGAAGTCTCTTGTACGATTCATTCAGTTAAAAATAACCCTGTTCTGCTGAATTACATTGTTCCCGCGAAAAAAAATCAAGATCAAACGATATCCTTTCAGATCAGATTAGATCTAATGAGATCATATTTGATCCGAGTTATGGCCATATCTACAGAGATCATCTTATTTGATCCAGTAATATCTGTGCAGATATGGCCATAATTCAGATCTAATTTAATCTGAATTTTTTTTCTCGGGTTATACTTCTATATGACTTGACTTGATTTGTATTTTGTCGAAATACTTACTAGTTAAAGGGACTATAATTAATATTATAATTACACTACAAATTCGATTGTAAAAATAATATAGTTGGACCGAATAATTTGATAGTATTGAATTTGTTTACTTCAAATAATCACAAGTATTTCGTAAATGATAGATTTTACTAATTAAACACTTTAACGATGAGTTGTAATATATTGTTTTCCATAATGTTGATATATTTCATTTATTCGATATAATTTACGTTCAAGATCACAAAACTCCAGAGAGCCTGCCTGATGCTCATTTTGTCGAGAAATCATGAAGTTAATTTTTCTGATTTCAACAAAGTGCTTTTACACATTTTTGTAAATGCATTTTATTACATTACCTAGTAATCGAAAGTGTATTTAAATGAATTCAGAGTTTAATGCATCTCAATACATTTCTATGAATTGGAATTTTATATTTGTCCCGAAATTTTAAATTTATATATATGTATATTTTTATTATTTAAATGTACTTGAATGTATTGTCTACATTTTTTAGATTTTAAGAATTTCTGTTTTTTTATTCAATTGTTTTCAAAATGATTCAGAAATATTCTCTACTTTAATCACTGTTGTATTTTATTATTTACGGATTTGCATTTATATTCAAGCATAATATTTTTTATTTATAAAATTGAATTGAAATGCATTTTTACTTTTGAAAACGATTCGAAATGGACAAAATATGGATTCAAAAAAGATGAACCAAAATCATTTTTATTCATCCATTTTCGATTGCTGATTATTTATTAATATGTACAAAAACAAATTTTCTTACCTTTCTGCATTGATCATGTTATACTTTAATTCAGTAAGATTTTTATTAAATTCTTTTTTGTTTTTAAACTGATAGCCATGCTGAAATTCTGATGCCGCATTACAGACCACACGTTGCCTGCTAACTTCGGCCCAGTACGGACTTCAAGTGCTGGCAAATTATCATTTTCGGAGTCGGTATCGTACTGGCACTAGTAGTGGTATCAGTAGTAATAGTCTTTAGTATGGTTATATTACCTATCAACCAAACTTACCTGTACAAAATTTAGTTACATTTATGAACCTTAATAATAATTTATTTAAAGACATGTAATAGAAGAATATGGTCGCCCTGATAATTAACAATTTAAATTTACTATAGCCTAACTAATAAATACTTATATAACAATCGAAAGTATACGAGGGTTTTCTTTATTGGCTTGAAGTAGCCACTCATACAGTTACGACTTAAAAGTAAATATAGATGCTGCGTATATTAGAAGGTAATTTATTCAAAAGTCTTGATGACGCAACGATAAATGAATTAGAGAAAACTTGCGTTAAGTGATTTGATACACGCAATATATTATTGCCAGGTCTCAGTACACGAGAAGTTTGGTATTCACGTCAGGTCAATCTATTTTAAAGATACTCTGGTTTTTTAATAGTATATATATTCGGTAAACTATAATGAACCAATAAAATAAGACTACGGCTCATAGCAGACAGCCAACATAACTGAATCCTGTAAGATGTAATACGAATATCCTTTCTAAGATCGAAAAAAATGGCTAGAAGCATTTAACATGCGTTCTATCTTTTGACTGGATATCGTATCCAGATCTTCGAAAACTGCACAGCAGTCATCGAGATATGAAAAAGTTAAGAGATGAGAGTTGTATTATTAATTGGATAGCTGATGCTTCTTAGCTGCATCAGCGGTCCGTAAACTTTCCTTAACATTTCAATTATATGTGCCTTCCATGATAGTGTCTATTACGTTGTGTGTAGTACTTGCATAATACAGACTTCAAATACTGGCATATCATATTTTCGGTGATATGACAAGAGTCCGAGTTGTACCGGCACAATACTGTCCCAGTACAGATATGAAGTGTTGGGAAATTATCATTTTCGGTATTACCTCAGGAGCCTAATACGTCGTAACAGCATTGTGTAATGACGGCATAGATTTCGTCTCAATGAATAAATAGGCGGCAAGAACTTTTTGACACTTAGTGTTCTTGCATTTGGGATATATTCTCTCGACGAGCCCGATCTTACAATAAAATGAGCGGCACCAAGGAATATGTATAGGCTGAGTGGATCTTGATTCTCCCATTTAGAAACAATCAGACAAATATTTTTACTCTTGTCAATATCACAGACAACAAGGGATGCCCCGTCCAACGGCTTACATTTGAATGGCTGAAAATGTGCTCGTCATATTGGCGATTCAATACCTTCTAAGGTTGGACGAATGTCTAGGAATAACGGAACGAAATTATTAACGCCCAACGATCACTATAAAATTCGATTAAATAATGCTCTCGCACGAGGTGCTCCTTGATGGGTATATGAGCGAATACTTGTGGTCCATGTTGGATTAGAGGGTCTGGGGTGCATTACCCACATACCTCAATGCTATACGATTACTAATTGCAAATATTGAACATGGAAGAACTTGGACTTACTTTTCTGCCATAGTTCAACCTTATCATCAAGTTGATCAATGAAGTTTGCTCTTCGTAATGTGCTTTAGCTAAAAGCTGTGTCTTTGGATTAAACCTAACATTTTAGTAAATGTAGGACGTATTTAGTTTTGTTTTTCTTCAGTTCTTCTATGATACAACACACTCGAATGTATGTACAGAAAGAGAGTTCTATCTGTACTGCCTGCGTGCTAATGAAGGAAAGACATAGCAACACAAATCTAAACAAATCTGTTTAATTCGAATTTCCGGGACTAACATTCATTTCTACAAACAGCTTAATTTCAAGAAAATTCATTCAGTAGTCCCTCCATAAAATGAATCTCATTAAATGCCATATAAAGCTTACATTTAACCCCAGGTTCGGAGCAAAGGTCTGGGTTCCCCTTATACGATATAATAAAGAACTCGCGGCCAAGTGCGTGCCCGAAAAGGCTCGGGTCGAAGCCGAAGGAAGAATAAAGTGAGCATGGAGACCGTTGGACGAGACGGTAGGGAAAAGAGGCCATCGAGTGGGGGACGAGTTCCGGAGCGAAGAGAGTAGGAAGAGCACGCGAAGCACGGGACAAGAAGCGAGAAGCGTGGAAAGATGGGTCGCCGTCCCGTCGGACGCCTGCGGGCATCTTAAGACATGCCAAGAAAGCTGAGGACAATGGAGTAACTCCTCTGCGTCACAGGGAAATATGAGTCGGGAGGAAATATCGTACAAGCCGTACGGAATACGGGATGATGGCACCCCGTCGGCGCGAAACCGCGTGTCGGCCAAAACACGCCAGTGAATCTGCTCGACGAGAACAAAAGAATCTCAGGGTGCCGTAACAGGGCAGCATGTACGCTGCGGTCGTACACGCAGCCGTGCGGAACCGTTTTATGGATTTTTTAAGTTTGTTCTTAATTACATTTAATAGTTGTTCGTGGATTTGCCCACCGCGTAGTCATGAATTGACGTATTAAATCCACTGTACCTTTTAACACTGCAGACGTTAGTTGCATGTCGATGACTTTAGGAGTGTTTTGCTGGAAGTTTACTATTGATATTTTAGAATATTTAAAATAAAATCTGTAATTTTGTGCCCTAATGTCAACTTTTATCATCTAATCATCTCTGTTAATTTGTATAAAAATGTTTGTCTTTAAGTTTTCATCTTTTACTAATTTCATATATACTTTCTATTACTCTGTAATTTCACTTGCTTTATCGTTGTTGAATTTTTTTATTAACGCATTGAGCTCTAATCGATTCTGTTTACTTTTAATCAATTTTCATCATGAGTGCAGCATAGTTGCAAACATTTGTTTTCGAATGGTATAATAGCATTTTCGTCATTACAGTACACGATATTACCAATTTATAAAATGCATGATGTGATATCGTACATACATACGTTTGTATTAAATGATCTTGTTGTAGAAAATTTTCAATTTCACTGATTAAAGGAAATGAGGAGTTATCCAATTACTGAATTACCCAAGCGGAATGCACAATAATATTACCATAGGGGACTCGCTTATGCTTTCAACGAGTTTTATTTCAAAGAGTCTTGTTAAAATTAAATCAATATATTTAAACGAGCAGTAGAACGTTGGGTATACGGGAAAATCATCCGCTTTCCCCTTTCCTCCGCATGAATAAATTGAATATTGTACAAACTTTTAAGCTGTGAGGTGGTAAGTCCTCGTCTACTCCGCTGAAAATGTGGCTGTATATATGTTAGGAACATGACGAGCTGCGTTTTAGAAAGAGAACGGCAGTAAAGAGGCATTCATATTATCACGGGTAGTAGACGAAGCATTCAGGGTTCGCAAGCAGTCGATTGTCGGGGCCATAACTATTATGGTCATCTTATTAGAGAATGGGTCGCGGGAGATTAAGGTATTTTGACCTGTCATAAGTTTGCCTGATAGCGGACGGTATAATAATGTTCTAATCATTCCGTAATCATTCCACAATACTAAAGCTGCGCAGTATAGACAATAAGAAATTTTTTACTTATGATCTGGTATTTTAGTTCAGAGAGCACTGGCCATCCATTGAAGGATTTGCAACAATTATTTCATAGAAATGAATGAAAATGGCAACAATGAATTATCACAAAACATTTAAGTAACGTCAGTATATGGTATACAATATATATCCTTTTGAAATGTAAGCCTCCAGTGACATAAGCTCAGAAATCATTAGATGAGACATTTACATTCACTTCACGGGAAACCCTTAAAAAATTAAATGGTGCATATGGAAAATTGTAGAATTTAGGATAGATAGTAATGGAATTGCAAATTGCCTGATCGTCCAGGTGCAATGTATGTATGCGGGCATGCATACGACCAGGATTTCGAATTCCAAAGGTTATGGGTCGTAAAAGCGGAATTTCAAGGACACACAGCCCGGTAATCCGTCTTTGCTGTACTTGGAAGACGATCAATAGCAAAATGCCGCTGTTACGCACGACTAACTCCGCATAAAAGGAACATGGTGACACTCACCAGGAGTCCATATTAACGCGGAGCAGAAATGTCGCGGCGTAAATTTGTCACCTAATTTTGCCGGGGTGACCCACCTGCTTATCCGAATGTGCGATTCGTTACGCGCGTAAAGCACGTATGGATAACTGAAACGTGATTTGATTACAAGTGTATATTCATTTTACCAATTGGATATCTTACTATGGGTTTGGACTTGGAAGCATTCGGAAATAGCAGTCGGATTCGCAGACGTCGAAAGGGTTGTGGGCGGTGACGAAACAGTCATAGAAACTCTAACAGGCACGCAGCTCGCTTAGGAAGTCAATCGGCATTCGCTCCCCTCGTTTACGAATGCCACCATTGCTAACGGTTCTATGTATTTTCAGTCCGTCTGCCACGGCCGGAAAGGTTCACTGGTATCCGGAGGGTGTATTCGCTCTCCCGCTTCACTCTGCCCCTTTGGCCGGCATACGGATAGAACTCGAGACCTCGTTTGATAGAGAGACGAGAGTATACGTGTTCTTTGGCTTCATTGCCTTTTTCAGTGGGTAGCCATCAGCTATACCTCGGATGAGACGTAATAATTACAACGTTCACCAAAATAATTTTTTGATGCATTCTCCCGCAAGATATGAACACTAGAAGTAAAACCAGTCTACTGTTACTATTAACGATTAGTAGTGTCCCTGAACTGAAAATAAGATGTTTTTATTGAAAGCAACTTATCGCATAAGAAGTCACTTTAGTACCAGGTTTTAGTATCCTGATGTTCCTGAGTGAAAAGTTGTACAACGTGTTAATGATCAACCTTATGGTAAAAAATGCAAAAATAATTTCATATTATAAAATTACCTATCTGTACTACTCATGCTTCTATTCTGCACTGTCTACTGAATTACTTTCGATTCAATTTGTTTTAGCGCAGACAGTTGTGTACTGTTGCACTATTGCACTGCTACACCACTAGAGACGGTGTTGGGATTAAAAAGAATATACTGCTCTTGCACTAAGAACTAGTACGTTTGATCTAATGATATCTCTAATGCAATGCACCCACTAGTCGTCGCGTTATTTTAGTAAATACGAATTTTGCATCATTACGTTACCACGTTATAGGTTTATTATTAGATTAGCTCCGATTAATAGAAAATTAATATTTATATAAGTAGCTATTATTTAGATATTACATTGTTTGTTACATTGTTATATTGATAAATAATAACCTTTACACTAACAGCCATACTATATGTTATTATTATTTAAATTATTAGTTGTTATATATTTTAATGTTTAAAGAAAATCTCTTCAAAATGCATTTAGTTAGGTTTCTAAAAGCCCTCGATATCTTGATGCCTATATATTAACGAACTGAGTTTATGGAAAAGTAGCTATTTCATATCATTATGAGTTGACGAGGCCTAGCCTGACTTTCTGTAATTACAATTTTGGCAACCAATAACAATGATGTATCTTTGTACTCGATGCATTATATTAGCCTAGTGCATTTTTCTTCCGGTCCATAGATTATTTGCTGATATTCTTTTAATTCGTTCCCTAGACTGTGTAATGATGGTCCATATCCCACCTATGTTGATATTAAATCATCTAGATATGTTTCTTATACTTTCATTAATTGTGCGTTTTGCGATAGTTCTTATCTGATAAATCTTTTACACATATCTTGTAGTATTTTTACACTTATTTGTAGTATTGCTATTCTATCTATGATTATTGTTGCATAAGTATAATATACTCGTGATTTAGTGCAATTAAAAACCAATTCATCAAGATTCCTGTTATCATGTAGAATCTTTTTGAATAATCCCAGAATCTTGACCAGTATCTTATTTAAAGTATAAGCACAAAGTCATTACATGTTCTAAGGCAACTTTGAAAATGTTTACTATACCTTTAATACTACACCAATGAAGCATTCAGGATAAAACTGAGATGAATTATTTATCTTTAACATATTCTATAATTTCAAAGAATATTTACGGTTCAAAAAGAGGATAAATTTCGAAATGTAGAATATACACGGAAATACGTGATTTTCTGTATTTGATTCAGTTAGGGGCCATAACCATTCCGTCCCCATGTTCTCATCAGATCGTCCACCATTTGCATTTAGACCTGAGAGAATCTATAGAAAGTCCTGAAACGATACAAGCAACTATAATAGCAGAGCGTTCATCTTTTCAAGTCTTTCACCGAAAGCTCTCCAGTCCTTATAGTATCCCGATCAACAATTGGGAGATAGCCTGGCCGCGGCGACTGCGCGGGCTATTATCTGCCCAACTAGTGATCCCATGCAAGATGATGAATATATATATATATATATATTCGAGTTTGGTACTCGTCCAACAACTCGACAAATATAATAATTGTAAGGATCTTCTGAATAAATTATTACTATTGACATTCTTAATTATTACTATAGTGTTAATGCAATGAAGAGAAGTAAGGTAGTTATTAATGTCATCAGTTTTTTAATATCCCATACAATTTTTACAAAATTGTAATAGTATCTCATCAGATTTCGAATGTCTGACTTATGACAAGTTGTATAAACTACGAGTTTTGCTAAAAACAATTTCCTAATTCCATATTTAAATTAGGATTAAGATTAAATAACCACAGCTTTAAAGTTTCTTTTCGAAGAGTGGGGAATGCATTACTCACTACAAGGGAGCCATGCGGGGATTCTCCGTGTGTAAGACTTTACTAATGTTAACTGGCAGGCATACCCTTACCAAGCCCTAACCTCATTTAACTTATAGTATTACAGAGCCACTCCGACACTATCCTATATAAGGAGCCTCTTCATATTTCTTAATATACCTGGTGGCTCTATTGTTTTTTTTTTTTTTTGTCGAAGAATGGATTTTTTTTTTGTCAACAAAAATGACCACAATGTTCTACTCCTGCTGACCTCGGAGCATCTTAACGATGATTCGGCATATTGGGTTGGAGGTCTCTCTTCAATCATTCCCATTCGGCCCTCCACCTTTCGCAATAGAAAAATGAGTGGAGAACATCGTCCCAGAAAGAGGAGCAAGAGCACCCTGTGTCTTCTACATTCTCTATCTGGTCGAGGTGGGAATGAATTAAATCGTGCCCTATCATAAATAAATTTAGGTAATAGTTAACCTTCCCACAAGTCGGTTTATCCGTGTGTCCAGCCGTTTTATTGTCCTGGCCGACCACCGTCCTCGCGTCTGTAGGGTTCACTACTATGTATGCTGTGGGCTTTGTCGGTCTTTTCGACTTCTGTTCTGTTAAATGCACTTCTGTTCTATTGCTTCTGATGGGCTAGGAGGCCGATGGGTATATAATCCCAGCGAATATCACTTTTTTATTTAAAGTGTAAAATTACTAATTACATTTATATAATTTAATCAAATATAACATAACAAGCTTTACTGATGATTTTGTATGGATCGTCGCCTCTCCCAATTGCATAAAGTGCTTTACAGTTATCATATGATAGCAAGTGACGTATATCTATGTTAAAAGTAAAAAATGGTTGGGTTTTTGTGGCAGCTAGTAAAAATCCAAAATTTGTTTAAACCTCCAGACATAAAAGTTGTGAGAAATTCTATCGCTAAAATTGATATTTTAAATAGATTCAGATATTGTAAGGACTTGAGATTTTTTATTTCTATAATAGTCCACAACCTTCAATTTCAAAAAAATATAGAAAGATGATGTAATATGGTTTGTAAAACTTCTGCAAATCGTGTTTAACTCATTTACTTTAGAACTTTAGACTTACGACAGATGTGACGATATTGATATGATGAAATGTTTAACTTATCAATGGGTATTTCATCGGAATCAACTTTTTAATTATTAATACATTTGGTATTAAAATCCAACAAAACGTGTATTATTGCATTTAACATTGGAAAAATTATTCACATGCGATTTGTAACGTAAAATACAAAAATAAAGTTGTATTAAATAATAAATATATAATCTGTATTTCTGTAACAAAAAACTATGCAGAAAATTACTTCTAATAAGCTAATGTACAAGGAATTTCGTCATCGGTCAACGTCACTGGTTTAGTAAGTATTAAGTATTTATCCAGCGGACAGGGTTTCGTACATTGTGGAATTTGTACTTCTATGGCCACGGATGGTATCCCTTTATAATGTAAGACCTGCGTAAAATATTTAACTGATTGTTATTCATATTCTTATTGTTTAATTTCAATAAAGCATGCTAATTATTTAGAGATTTTAACATACCCGAGTAGAATTTTGAGCGTGACACAACGGGTCCTGGCCGGGATACCTATTAAAGTAAAGTAAAGCTCCCGCTGGGGCCCAAAGCGCCCAAAGTGTCACGCTCAAAATTCTACTAGGGTATACTTGGTGCTTCGGAACTATTAAATCCTTGTGTTTCACATTATATTTAATACGTCATAATTTCCTTTAATGTTGAATTTAGTGTACTATTTGAATTTGAATGCATACGAGCGTAGTGATTATCTATTATTTAATAAATAATATGCACATACCTTAACATAATACTCGCCATTTTGATACCACAATTCGATAATGATCGCACTTGAGTATTGCGGAATATGAGGTTTATAAATACCAAGGGCTCCAAGCGTGGTGATGACATTTCCATCATGAGCACTATATAGAGAAACTTTTCTTCGGTTGTACATCGTGGAGTTACGCACGGCAGTCATGTCCTTCGCTACTTTATTCAAAATGGCTCCTGACGAGAAATGAATACTCATTAATATATATGAGTAAATATATTCATATGTTGTTAGTGACTTATTTAGTCATATTTGATGTTGCTAAAATTAATCACAGATTTGAACGGGTAAATTTTACTCGGTGATGAAGTATCAAATCAACAATTAAGATCGTGAAGGGAACGAATTTGCATATAAGCGACGCGTGGAACGGAAATATTATCATTAAAATGATTTTTTATCATATAACGCGTAATGAAAAAAAAAAAAAAAAAAATAAATAAATAAATAAATACGCATACGATTTGTATATTGTATATTGCATTTTTTAATATCGTAGTATAGTGCAGGAACTACCCAACAAATTTCAAGTCAAAAGTCTTTTACGAAAATTATATCTAATGCCTAAAATTTGAATTCTAATGAAGATTATCTTACTCAAACTGACATATTATAGATTGTTACTTGACGCTTATTATTGAAACTTTACATTTTTTCAAATTTAGCGACCACCCAGAACTGGAGTTCCTTGCATTGTATGCACAGACAATTTCACTCACTGAGCGCCTGGATGGCATGCAACCGTATATACATTGTTCATGAAAACCAACAATCGGGCATATGACCATTATAATTAGCTTATTAGATGCGAATCGATATGCAATTCTCACGACCATGACGAGGTTTTAATAAATATTCTTTTCTCCGCAATATTTTAGGTTTATATGTTAAAATAAAAAGATATGCAAATAGAAGTTAAGCAGGTACTATCAATATACCTCGTGATTGCCAGCTTCTAACATTTGCCCTTCTCATTTGTCGCATAGGATCAAGTTTTTGAATCACAGAAGAGTTTACGTGAAATTTAGATGCGAAAAAACTTATGCAATTTTATTCCTTGCGCTTGAGCAATATACACGTTCCTACCTGCGAAAAGTTTCTTGGATCGATGGCTGTAATTGTTTATATCAAATTCAAATAGCAGCCTTTTCTCTAATATCCCGTCGTTCAGAAGATCCTCGATCCATGGTGCGAGAGTTAAGTTCATTTCGCGTTCAATCACGAAATTGTAATATAATACATATAAGTCGGTATCGACTACGGGTTGTGGTTTCCCAACAAGACTAGTAAGATTTGTCATGAAGGGCTTATACTCGTCCAGTTTCTTACGTATTTCAGGAATTGCTTTAATTCGAGTAATTTCATCAATGAAACTGCAACAAAAATTTAAGTAACCGTAATGTTAACATATATTTACTGAAATAAATTTATCATAAATATAACTTCTTTAAATTAATGACAGTAATAACCGAAATAGGACATCAGGTCAGAGGATATCATAAGCATGTTGAGATGATGAAAAAAGCGGACATTTGGACGTACTGATGAACTCTTGAGGACATCCTCAGTCAGATGGGCTGTTTGTGAAAGATTGGAGCTAAGTTTCCGAGCCACAAATATTTAATAAAAAATTTACAACGAAAACTCTTAAGGATAAGTTCTCTAAATTGTACCGGTGGGAATATAGATATAATATTTTACATCTGAATTTTTGTTACATATTGAAGTGGTATATTTACGAAAATTTAAGTCGCATATTAAGTATTGAATGATGAGCATTATTAGTTATCCGCGTGGAAACCACCGAAATCTTTGCCTGTGCTCTAATTGGCTTAATTGAAATACTCTTTATTAAAATTAAATGTTTCACATTTAATATTGATAAAGTACACATTATTACAAAATTCAATAAAACACGAATACGCGCGTACGTGTGTGTGTGTAAGTTTTATAAGTTTCGTGAAATGTTGATCTTTAATTGACATTACTCTCGGCCCTCAAAGACAGCGTGAAAATAAAATTACGACTTGGGTTTTTTTGCCACGTTTAAGCTATTGCCGTTAACAATTTTTGTCGTGCATCGATATTATTAGATAAACAGTGACAACAAATGTCACGTTTTTTAATTTGTAAAACGGATTTTACCTTTGACACCTATATCGATTAAGGAGCGTATCATCTTTACGTCTTATAAAAGTTGTTGGTATTGGTTGCCAGTTCAGCTTATCGTGCCATTTTTGAGTAGGGTGTGTTGGGGGAAAAAGACCCGCTAGCAATAGTTGCAAAGACATTTTCGTCCTTGCACTATCTGAACTTATAGCATACAGTGAATCTTCAGTGTACACAGACCCTAAAAATGAATCGTATTTTTGACGAAGAAATACTCCGAAATCATACATCCTTTTTTTTCCAGACTGAAAAAAAAAATATATATATATGTACACATACGTTGGTATAACAGATATATTAATATGAATGTAATTAAATTAAATTATATATATAATATAAACAGAAAAATATATAAACAATATAACACAACTAAGGCTGCGACGATAACGAGAAAAGTTCGTAAACATGGTTGTTTGCATTTAATAAGATTTACATTTAGCTCATACTTACTCGTGTAAGACCTCCAGATCCTGTAGGATAAAATTTATCAAACATATGGGGATCGTTTGGAAATTTTGAAGGATAAGTTTCTGGCGTTCGATCTCCATGTCGAAAAATCTGTAAGTACATGTTAATCTATGTAGAAAATGATTTGAATAGATGAAGTATAACTAAAATTTAGGGCTGAGCGGAGTACTACGCCTATTGCGGAGTACATATACAGTGTACGAAGTGTACAGAAACCTTGACCTATTATTAATTTTTGAGAAACATCGTTAAAACAATATAGATATAAAAAAATATTAAAAAATGTTCTAATTATAAAAAGAATAGGTAATGATTAAAAGGCACTCGTAATGGGATCTAATAACATCATACTACTTTAGAAACAAAGCGTTTTTATAACTATCTGTACATTTTCGAAAAAATTAAAAATTCCGACTTTTAACAATTGTGAATAAAACACATTTAATATCAACTGTATCTATTATCTGTTATTTTCCGTCACTTTTTTGAAATAACAAAAGTCATCTTGAAATTAAAATTAAATTAAAATAAAATTTACGTTATAAAATGATATTACTACAGAAATGTGTAGTAAATATGTCTATATATATTATTGCGTCTCAAAAATTACCAATTACGTCATTAAAAAAAAGTAAAATTTTGCACAGTACATTTAATTGCGGGATGACACGCTAGCCAGTAGCTCAAATTATTATCAGCGCGCGTCACACGAACCACTCCAATGGGAAGTGGAATAAGGACATCGCAAGTTGCTCGTACTCCAGTTACATTTATTCGTTTATCAAAGGTAGATGTGCTAAGTGCATTGAATAAACCTTGCTCAACTCTCTCACTTGTATATCATAAAGTGAGTTAAATCAACGTTAATTAAGTGTATTATAGATTTCAACTGATGGACTCTACTGTTGCAAAGAACTTTAAAAGCTATGCAAACATTATTTTAATAAAAACTATAAGAATGAAGGTCTTAATTTATAAACAAAATCAATTCAGCGTAACCTTATTTTCATATTGATAGGAACTCCTGTTTGATCATAGTATATTGAAGATTAATATGAGTCATTCATTACTGTATATCATTGAAATCAAATGTTCGCCGATTAACAAAATCAATAAATCGCTGAAGCAAAGCTAGTTTCTGCAAATACGTAAAACAGGGAGTCGATGCGCAAAATTTAAATCCTTGGCAGTAAAAATATACTTCCATTTATACTTATTCATCATTCACATGAAATATGTCCGGTTTTACCCAGTTTACAGACATGCCAATTCTTCATATATTCACTGTATGAAATAAGTTTTACACGAAATTGTGCAAATGTATAATATTAAAACGAAATACTGTAACATAGTAATGTAACATATTACGTACCACATTGACGAATCGAAGTTCGGGTTTGGTGGTACTTGACGAAGTTTTAAAGCTATGGTACGATTTGAAATTCAGTGCAAGAAGTAAGAATATAAAATATTTGAACGGAACTGCGATCTCCATGGTCTACTCTAAATATTTATCAGTCTTGATGCACTCTGAAGCTTGTTCACGCTTTACGACGCATATCGAGAGATAAAAGACGAAGGTCAAATCCAGCAAAAGCTTAAGTGTGAATTAAGTTTCGTACTGTCGACGATTACTTGCATCCCGCACATAAAATCCAACATTCAAGAGTTTGAAGCGTGTGACTAATTCTGATCCTACTGGTATCTATAGGTCCTGAAATAAATATCTCATTTCATTAATGTGAAAGTAGATAATATCGTAAACACATTATCAGGTTGATCTGTCTCAATTATTATCTGGAGGATAAATTTTCATAATCAGTAATGTAATCGTTCTGAGAACAGAAACATGTAAACAATGTATTTGACCGATTATCGATTTGCTTATATCACGAGTTAATTATTATTTACAAACACGGAAATTGGACAACGATGTAAATGGCGATAAGCGTGATGAATGCTTTGTTTAACAAAAAATATAATTAGTCAATAATATTTAACATTACACTTCTCATTCCATTTCTATATGTGACTTTTTTTTTAATTGTGACTTTTTGAATTAGAGACTCCATCAAACAATTAAAATGAAAGAATCAAAATATTTTTTAAAAGCGTTACAATGAAATAAATTAAATAGCACACGTTTTATTGACTAATTATAATGTTTTATATATATAGTTTTATGTTTTAATAAGATATCATTAAAAAGCATTTTTTATACGCTAACATTTTTAGAATTTTTAGGAGAAAAATTCATAGTATAAATTACTACTATCCTCTACTATACGATTACTATCCTCTTTAAATATTTTTATTAAGATATTTATAAAAACAATAATGGAGTGTTTCATCTTAATTCAATGTTTCTGCGGGTTCGTGAACCGTGGTGATTACCGTGAGCTTGCGTAATGATTTCTTAACCGCGAAGGCAATAGTAATCTGATTTGTCTCGGAACGTTGCGGTCTATATAAGGTATACAGGTGTCCTAAATAAGAATTCCGCAGTAGTTCCTTACATTGTAATAGTGCTTACCTCTGTATAAAAGTACAAAATTGGAGTAAGGTTCAAATCGAATTGATACACTCGCTAGGTATACTTTTTATATATAATAATAAAATTCAATTTCTCTTTACATTTTTTAAATACAAATCTCCGACATGGGTAAGTAACAAAATCTGCTTTTATGAGATGCGCACCCGAATACAGAAATCGCTATACTGAGTGCTCTAATTTTGTGGCTCACTATATTTTGTATCACATTCGAAGGTCATCGCGAGTTAACCTCGAAAACAAGACCAAACTGCCATTATCGTTCTTTTAGCAAGCGCATGAAAAATCGAGGTATGTAGAAACATACGAAATTTTCTTCAATCTATATTTCAAAAAGAATCATTCAACATCTTTAGGAGTCACTATATAAATAAAATTCTAAAGAAAATGTGTAGAATTTTATTTTTATTAGCTGTTCTAATTATAACATCTGAAAACGATGAATTCATACATACACACCTATTCCCAAATAGTCTATTTTGGACACAGCCGCAGAACAGAGGAAGAAATAAGTTAAGTTTGTATAAATAATATTGTTACAATATATAGCAGTGTTAACATATTGCAATTGGAATTGCTTGCGTCAAGCACAAGAACAACTCCGAACATATCTTTCATACACGAGTATAAAAGCATAACAG
This sequence comes from Trichopria nigra, assembly GCA_030522945.1. Taxonomy (NCBI): domain Eukaryota; kingdom Metazoa; phylum Arthropoda; class Insecta; order Hymenoptera; family Diapriidae; genus Trichopria; species Trichopria nigra. Next base: position 16,397 of record JAPYZR010000860.1, read on the forward strand.
ACGTAATCGTTTTACAAAATAATCTGAAGAAAATTCTGTTTCGAATTATGTCGTATTTTACATAATTTAAAGGTTTATATGATTGTTATAATATATTATATTTTACTACTTTTTTAATTAAAAAAAAAAGTTTAACAATTATATTAAATTATATTATATATTTATATAATATACGGAAAAAGTTGATTATAATTATTGATAAAGGCCTTCTTACCTTTGGAGCATTTGTAGTTAATGTTTATATGAATGTATACGCATTTAATATTTCATAATTATTTTGGAAAAATGACTTTTGAGCAAAACGTCTTACTTGTATCCTTACACTGTAAAATGCTGTATGGCGATTCTATATAGTTTAGGTAGAAAAAGAAGAAAATATTTGTAAAATAAAAATAAAATATAAACAAAGTTGATACCATCAATGTACAGGCAAGCATACTGCCTATATTCGTTACATGTTGTTCTGTTCAATGCCTATACCTCAAGTATGCGGCTGGCAAGCTTATTGGATATACAAAACATTTAATTTAGCAATTGACAAAAATGCCAGTTTAAACAACTTATTTTTAAAAATATCTCCGATTAATCAATTTATAACCATTATGACTCATCAAAGCTCATTACGAGCCTTAACGGTTATAAATACAATATGTATCAAAATTTTTTAGTTAAATTATATTCGTTAAAATATATTTTCGTTATCGAAATTACACAACGATACTTTATCTATAATTTTTTTATTATAATTTTCTTTTGTGGAAAATAATGCCGATAGTGATATCCGGTAAAATGCATCGTTCTAAATACGGCTAATCCGAATAGCGAGCTCACGAGTATTATAAGTTCGACTTTTCTGTATTTACCATTTATCTCAAGCGCGACAATATTTGTAAAACGGAAATTCTCAATCAAAAAATCAGAATTCGACCGCATAATTTTTGCGGAAACGAGAAACGTAAAAAGTTAAACATTAAAGGTCGGGTTGACCAACAAAACAATGAAAGCTAAAAAGAGAAGGAGGATAACTTGTCAAACGAAAATAGCAAAACACTACAGATGTTAGCAGAAGCAGGTAAAAATTTCGTAAATTCAGAAAACTAAGTAAATAATAATCAATTAATAATGCTCTACATTGATAATCCTTAAAGAAACGAATATTACAATCAAAATAAAAGAAAAATTCTAAGATTTCGATAAAACAAAATGTCGATAATTCGATAAAACGGAACATTTAAAGACGATATCTAAATATAGTTTAATTAGAAAAGAATACACTAGGAAAATTAAAAAGCAAACAAACAAAACAAATAAGAACTATGTCGATGACGTCATAAGTATTTGTCCATAATTTAACACTTTAAAGTAGATAATAAATATCGATAAAGTTCAAGGACATTAAATAATTAAAAATTTATATCATTTTATGAATTTCAGAAAAAAGTGAATAATCGTGAACTTTTTCAATCGTATTCGGCATCAGTAAAACAACTTTGGATAGGAATATTATCTTATTAATATACAAATCTTGTCACGTTATTCATCGAAGAAATACAAAATTAATAAATTCAGATTATACCGGTAGGAAATGAAGGTAACAGAATTTATCACGAAATATCATTTTGCCAACGATAATCGATAGACGATTAGTCGGCAGGTTTAATTGAAAAAGGGTAATTTTTGTGAATGAACATTGAATAAACAGAACAACGGCAGAACTTTTTAAATTATGTATTGAAGGCATTCAACGTATTTGTACGGTAAGCAAAAAATGCAATAAACTATCCAAGATATATAATGCAATCCAATACGAATGTTAGGGCCTATTAATACATTCCTTCAAATTCGATCGATGTACTAATCTAATTTCAATGAATTTTATACGAGAATGAAATTATCAGCATTGGCATCTGTATTTAATTTCACAATTTTTAAACAATAGTAATATTTCTAAAAGACACTATACTGTCAATAAGAGTGAACGTACTACTTTGTTAAAGCTGACATTCTCTCGAAGCACGCTCTTATACAAAATTTCGTTACATAAAAAATTACCTCTTACTATAGGAGTTGATAAGCGTTCGCTGCAAGAAAATGATGTAAATAAATTATAAGATGATATTTGTATGGAGTAAATCCAGGATACATCAAAAAATGATTGCAAAATATTGACAAATATTACAATTCGCTTAAAACAAATGAATTTGCTGTTAAGAATGAACTTATATAAATAATTGATTATAAGTAGATGATATAGTAAGTACGTACATCGAGTTAAATTTAATTCCAAGACGAAACCTTAGTCGTACACCGTCAGAAAGTCAACGAACACGTTCATAGATAAACCTTTGTACTGTGGACTCGATACACGGTAATGCGTTTCCCCCGCCCTTCAACTTTTTTTCTTCGTCGATAGATGGCATAGTCTGACGGTCAGATGAGCGTGGAAAAACCATGCCGCTTTCCTTTGTTTAAAACCGTTGAAACAATACTACCACCTGCAATACTATGCAACCCTAGCATTTTTCGTGCGTTTCCTTTGTTAGCGCGATTATCATTACGAGCCCAATTACGCACTTACAAAACCTCACAGAAAGAACGTAACTTGCAATAAGTTCCTTTCGAAACTAAAGCGTGACAAATATAAAAGCAGTCGTTAGCGGACAAAGGAGGATTATCGACAAGGCAAACGAAATCTCAGGAAAGCAGAAAGTAATGGAAAGTAATTCTCCTAGATTCTCGTCTATGCGAACTTCGGTTAACGCTTTTATTTCACTTTTTTTCACAAATGAGGCGAGACCATTATTCTTCTTGGCTTTGATCGTCATACTCAAGTTAAAGTGTAGAGTAGAAAAACTGAACCTATATATATATAATATAGGCTATTTTATGTTTGCCATACGTGAGGGTCTTCAGAATACGATTGACATACGATACTTTCGTAATGTACATATATATATATAATATAAGATCATGCGAATACCCATGTATTTTATAATTTTTTTTCAGAATTTCCGGTATTTTATGGCTGATTCAAGTTCTAAATTTTTAGCCATTGTCATACGCATTCTTTCGAGTAAAAAGCCGTCAAACCATCAATGTTTGTTCAATCAACGAACAATCAATAGTTCAAGACTTTTATTAAAACATTAAGGGCATTCTTTTTAGGGCCTTTAAGGCATAACGTTTTCTTACAACCATAGGAAAATGTGCTAAAGCAAGATCATATCGTTTTTAGGAAATTTTGATAAAGTCTCAGCTATTTTCAAATGCTATAAAAAGACACGACAAAAATAAATGTCAATTAAGGAGGATACATTATTTTTTATTTCTACACTCTGCCTATGACATGTATTTAAATTTATATCGCAGGTTGGATCGAAGTATTGAATTTGGTCACTCGAATAAAAAATTACCATATGTTTTTACATCAAATTAATCCACGTTTCATGAATCATCCAAAAGATACAAGAGAATTTCTGCCCATGATCATCTACGTTACTATACGAGATGTAATCCACGAACGAAAATAGATACAAAAATTGCACGTGGACTACACTTTTATATACAATGCTCAATTTAGATGTGGTTAAATCTTGGGATTTGCATCTCACATATATATGCATCCTCCATTTGGTCCCCATATATACTATGACAGACATTTCTATACTCGAATCTGTGCAAAGAAAATTCCTAAGATACTTGTCGTATACAACATACAATCCTATGCACATGATTTCACATGAATCTCATATTTCTTCACAATTCATTCTTCCAACAGTTTTATCACTCCATAAATTTTATGACATTATTCTGTTCCACAAAATCATATCGGGCACCATTAACTCGCTTGATGTCTCCACTTTATTTCTCTTGCGTATTTCCATACATTCTCATCAAACTTTTCGAACCCTATAAGTGAGATTAATTGTAAATCAAATTTCTTATTTTTAATGCGAGCCTGGAATACAATTCTATTTGTACGAACTAACTTTACATCTACACCGTCATTTTTATTTCCAAACAAGAACATTTACTCTTCATAGTTTTATAATACACAACTGATATTTATTACATCACTTACATTAATCATTATTAATTTTAATTTGCCTATAAATTTTTTCCACTTACATTGGATTTAATCTCAAATTTCTTATATAAAATCGAGAGAAGCGGGCGCTGATGGGGGCAGATATTTTCAATTAAATTCATTATTTCTATCCAATTTGCAGTATATAAGGGAGAAGTTTTGAAATATTATTTATTCTACATGTGTATATTGTCAATTTAAACATCGCAGCGGCCCGCGTGTCCAGGTGGCGGAGCTCGAAGTTATGGTGTCAAATTCATATTCAGCACTTGCAAAATACTGGATCTGTGCAGATTTAATGATTTCTTGCGACTATTATTATAAAGTATATGCTCCAACATTCATTACATTTATTGTCTTAAAATGTAAATAAAAAATTGATCAAAAGATTATTCAAATTCGAACTCTAACTAATGACTATCTATACAATCACCTTTGTAACTTTGAAATTAAAAAAAATGATTGAAATGCTTTATAATTTTATAACCTTTAGTTTTTACAAGCATTCTTAGATAGATATGGCTGTACGTGAACTATTATCTCTCATCGTTTTTTAATCAAATAATATAAAAACATAAAGTATATAAAATGTATAAGGTCGTAGTATCCTTAAAATAGCATATATGGTTTTTATCGCAGACTGAAAAAGAAAACGTATTTAAACTAAAGAAAACTATATCGTATATACAGGCAAATCCACGAAACTTTTAACTGTAAGTTTCAAATTATTACTTCGACCCGTAAGCAGAGGTTGGGATCGAAGTATTGAATTTGGTCATCCAAAAAAAAAATGACACCCACTTTTTTCATGAAATTTCCACGTTTCAGATCATTCTGAGTCCAAAACTGCAATAAAAAATTTGCCGGTATCTTGTATACGTACCTACGTACGTTACTTCGCGGCATAGCGCCCAAACTAAAATAGGTATCAAAAATGTGTTTGATGAAAAGTTGTATTTTGGACAACTTAGAACTGATTAGATTTTGGGATATATCCATGAAAAAATGGTGGGGGGACGGTCCAAAAACAGAAAAATTGCTATTGTTTTTTAGAAAATTGTTTTTGGATATGCCCTGACCCAACTTAGAACTGATTAGATTTTGAAATTTATCCATCGAGTGGTACCATAGTAAAAATCGAACCATACAGGAATGTACACTGGTCCAAATTACATTTACTGTACATCTCGCGTACAGTTAAAACAGCGTTTAACTGTACACGAACTGTATTTTGGGCACCCCGTACATTCTGATTCTCACCAGGGTAGAGTGGGGAAACCGCTTTTTGCGATTTAATTTTTTTGACGAGCTGTAATTCACGAATAAATTGACAGAAATAACCTCTGAGTGAATGTGTGGGTGTGTGTGCGCGTGGGTGCGTGTGTGTGCGCGTGCATGCGTGTGTAAAGTAGTGTGCGGATCTATTCCACATTTTTTCAAAGGTATGTTTTCGCCGATCTTAGATCTGATTAGATTTTGGGATATATAGATACTAAAATGGAGGGGGAGGATGGACAAAAAACATTTCCCTGATAAACTTTAAACTTCCGTATCTTTCTGAATTTAGTGAGAAAACTTGCGATTGAAGCGCGCCGAGGGTCCAGGGCGCGGAGCCCCTAGTTCTTGTTTTATAATTTCAAGCACAACTTTGCTCTTAAGGTTGTTCTCGACAGACTCCAGCGTCAACTGAGCTTCCCAAAAATTGTTTTCGACAATTTTGTCCAATGAATGTAAATCAAGTGCTATATGATATGACATGCGGTGAAACCATTTGAAGTTTTTAAGTGTCTATTTTTCCTCTTTTATGAGTTTTAAATTAAGAAATACATTTTCTCCTTTATATAATAGCGCTTAAAAGAAAAGCTACATAGAAATATAGTTCCAACTTAACCAATTTTTTTTTTCCAAAAAGTTCTATTATTATTCTTTTTTAATTTAAAGTCCCAAGTCCCAAATACAGAGAACAACTATTTAGTACAAACAGTTATGAATCGTACCCAATTTCAAGCGTCATATAATATACCATGTTTTTTCTGTGTACAAAAATATTATATACTTCCTTAAACGAATAATAAGGAAATTCAAGGAAATCACATTATCATTTTATGCCTGTATTTCTGTAGACTAATTTTATATCTTGAAGTAAGAACGAGATATCAGAAACATTTATCCCATAGAATGAGAATATCGAGCAGTTATCCGGCTAGCATTTAAATGAAATATTCATTTCTGTAAGGTAATCGAAATATTTCTTTATTTTGAGAGTTAAGAATTATTTATCTTATTCTGTTTGTTATCAATCCAAAACGGATCAAGATTTACCATTAAAAGATTAAAGTATATAATATAGAAATTTTACCCAGCGCATTATTTAGAGGTTTAATTAGTTTGAATTTAATAATTTAGTTCTTTGGTTGGCTAAATTTCTCTGAAATATTTTTTGAATAATACATTATTATTTGCGCTGATGCCTTTTTTACATTGATCATACCGTACGCTACTAATTCTCAGGTATTATTTGAAAATAATCTGAATGAGAATATTGTATTAAAACATAACTTAGTCTGCTTGTTATTGAAAATAGTTTGTGGAGTCGTCATATTTTTTGAGAATAAATCAAGCTGTCAGCAGCAATTATAATACTTCCAATTTTGAAGAAATCTCTATGTCGATAATAGAATTTATTATATTTGATAGGTTGGTTTAATTGTTTTTATCAAAAATTTGTAAAATATGTGAGCCTTTCGAGACCTTCCATTTGCAGAATGCACACTGTTCCTTTTTTAGCGATATAAAAATACCTTCAATTTAATACAACTTTATGATTACATTCGAAAAATGATTATCATTATTGCAAAAAGATAAAAAACAGTCCACTGAAATTATAGATAATTGATCATTCCATATATTTAGTGCAGAACTTTATTAGCGTTTCACCCATATTCAGAAGCTCATTTCCACTACGCTTGGATTTAAGAGCTATTAGGAAAAATTAGTTTGAAGTTAGTTTGGATGATCTACAAGCCAAAGAACGAAAACATGCTACTTTTTGAATTTTCGACCGCAGTTCAATATTTATATGAAAGACACTCACGCTAACGATTTGACAGACACTCTGTATAATATTCATCGTCTGATATTCCGGTGCATCGATTATCCCATCAAACCTCCATCAAACAAGGATTACTCGCTTTTATCGTTAGGTAAAAAACTTTTCCCGGCTTTTTTTCGTTATCAGGATGTCATGCGCTATGTCGGTGCGATCAGGTGAAAAGCTTTCGGACGTTTCCAATCAATCGGTCCCTTCCGAAGCTACCAGAGACTTATAAGTTACGCGGGAAAATCGAACTTTTCTATCGTTTCCATCCATGTATTGGCAACGGCACAACGAGCGGAAAACGGCGGGACCGCGGGGAAAACGAGCTCGAAATCGGGGAAAAAGCGGTTAAAGCGAGCAAAAAGAGTGGCGCGTCGCCCGATCGAGTCGCCGCTCCTGATACGCGGCGGACGACATAAGGAGCGAAAAGTGCTGAAGAAAAGCTTTTGTAGTCCTTCGATTCTCGTGAGACGATTATCGGCTGGGCGTACGACGTCGAGGACCATATGAGAGTTTCCATGTAGGTAAAGCCCGAAGGAAAGGGTTAGTCGCTCAAGTGCTTCGAGTCACACATCGCGACAGGGATGTCAGGAGCGAGCAGAAGGTTGCCCGATATTCGTGGGACGCGGGTCGGTGACCCACCCTCGGATGCCTTTCGAGCTTTGCCCCACAGCTTTACCGGGAACCTCCTTTCTGCGAACCGGGAAAGAGAAGGAGGCAAGATGGAACGTCCACAAAACAGAGAAAGACAATGAGTATCGGATGCTGGAATTCGGTGGGGAGAACCAGACTGGCATTGACCTGAGAAGAGGTAAAAAGAGAATATGATACGAACGCGCCTCGAATATTTGGAGAGAAATCTTACTCGAAATAACTGACGCACTGTATATATCATTCTCTCGCTGACTGTAATCGAAGCCTTTATTTAGAGGTTCGTACGTATGAATTAGAGAATACGTTTGCGTTATGCTCGCAGAACAGTGCACTATGCATCAAAGGAAGAGATTGATGGCACGTGCGAAAGAGACATAATTGGCCAGCAACGACCTTATCATCGAATTGTCAGATTTCTCGCTGCTGTGTTCGTCTATAACACGGAGGAGTAATATACTCGTATGAGAATCTACATTTTCAAAACGTCTGCGGAAAGGAAACAACGGCAATGAGAATATCATCGACTGAGGAATTAAGGAATAGCTATACCAGACATTGAATACCACTTAGTGACATAAACACACAAGTCGAACATCGATAAGTACAATTTGAATTTTCTTTTTATTGATCATTTATTTTCAAATTTGACATGGAAGTATGAGAGTCATTGAAGCGTAGACGTATGCATATAAACTAACCGAACTATAGAATGTATTTCATTCAATTCAACCCAAAATTGATGAACTTCATCCGGAAACGGATTAAACTTTCCAAAAATAGTTTGAACTATCAATATTGTTCGCGGAATACTGTAAATAATAGTTGACAAGACCATAATGAAAATACCGGTATTGCCGATTATAGTCATAATAATAATCACCAAACAATGGTACGATTTTTCCTGTAATCATGTCGCTGCTAACTGATATTGAAAATCAGAAGATCATATATCTTTCGTAACATGGGGTATTCAAGGAATCATCTACAACTACGAAACTTCGTGCGGTATTTGACGCGCCACATGCGCAACCAAATCCGAAAAATCTCTGATTGTTTAATCGATGGACCAGTCATATAACCGGAGCTGTTTATTATCCTGCTTTGATTACAACAACATACTTTATGTATTGACGGGTAACATCGTCAAGATGTATCGACAAGTATGAGTTAAGCCAGAACACTTTCCGTATTTTAATACGACAATGTATTTTATGGGGAACTGATTCAGATACGTACCGTTTTTGTCTAAATATATATTTGGGAACTGTTTTGGCGACTCGATGTTTTGAACAATTGTCCTGTGATATTCGAGAGAAACATTCGCGAGCAGCAACTGTTCTGGAGCAAGACAGTAATTCATAAAACATTGTTAACGTTAGAGGAAATGCATGCAGAGAAAATGATAGTAATGATACTCCCGGTGGTCCTTAAAAAACAAATCCTTAGAAAACATAGGTCCCTTCAGAATCTGGATATTAAACATCGGTTTTGATTTTTTCACCAGCTGTAACAATCATCATAAGGTCCATAAATATATACCCTTTGGCATACTTTCTTTTGAAGGTATTTGAAAAAGACTAATTGAATATTCATTCATCATTTATTGTTTAGAAAATTATTATAAAATAAAAAATTATAATATTTCTATTCGTGATCATGTATATACATATGTACGTACGTTACCTTTTGATGTAGGTCGTGAACGAAACTTGATATAAAAGATGCAGAGGACTATAGTTGTATGTTGGTTCAACTTTTTTTGGGATATATCCTTACCAATATTGTACAGGGAATGTCAAAAAACATTATTTCGAAAAATTTTAAACACGCATAACTTTATCAATTTCGTATAAACAAAATTGATTAATGACTTAAAATTTACAGAAAAGAAATAGCGAACGTAATGGTAATTTTCAATGTAGTAATTAGAATTCAAGTTATATCCATAATCTTAAACTTTGGGGTTTAAGTAAAAACTTACTCCAATTATAATTGCTTTATTTAATATGCTGATCAGGTGCAATTGAACATAATTTCAACAAACTATTCCTCCATTTACTAAACTATTACTCGCCTTTGCACGAACATCGATAAACATGCAAATTCTTACGAGCATAATATATTGGAATTTCTGGTCCATGCTCCGGACCTTCGGGATTCCACTTTCCACTTCTGGGCAAGCGACGGGCACACGATCGGTTCCCAATTCCCCGCACCTTATACCAGGAGAATAGGATCGCCCGAGAGATTGATCTTAAAACCCATCTTTACCCTAGTCAGTTTATTGTATTTTACCTATCTTTTATCTTCCTTACGTGCCTACCACTTTATTATACTTTCTTTTCAAAATATGGCATAAATAAGTAAATCAATAATTTAACGAATTAAATTAATAAACTGAATTTTCACCCAATTTTAACGTTAGTCAATGCTAGGTCTCCAACTTCAAGTGCTTTAACAACGGTTTTGATATAACCTATTTTTTATCCTTGTGCATCCTTCATTTTGTTATTTAATGTCGTGAATAAAAATTTGATAGAGGTTTACATGAAATCTTTTTTAAATCTAAATGTCCATAACACTTCTATTGAATTGAATGTACTGGTATGAATTTAATGACATTATTAACAAAGCATATATATACAGGGTGTTTCATTTTAATCCGACCACGCAGATACCTCTGTAAAAATGAATGATATCAAAAAATGACCTCCACAAAAGTTGAAGGGGATA
>JAPYZR010000861.1:0-26289 GCA_030522945.1 Trichopria nigra
TCGAATTTCAACGTTATGTAACCTTAAAAAACGCATTTAAAATTAATAATAAAAATTGAAAGATGCTGGAGCACAAGATTAGGAAAAGGGTACCACTATGATACCTTTTGTCTAATGCTGTCCTCCAGCATCTGTCAATTTTTCCCCAAGCGTGAAATGCTCTATGTAGGTTAGGTATATATATATATATAACAATACACAGTTTGCAACCTTAGCAATAAGTATGGCTCTCACAGCTATACCGATGTTTACACGATTTTAAAACTTTCCATTGCCGTAAGCCCCAAACTTTTTTTTCAGTGTACACAATTGAAATAGCACCTGAATAATTGTAACTGCACAAGGCGCCAAAATTAGTGGGCTATTATACCTGGTTATTGGTTTAATGTCCTGCGCTGGCTAGTTATTGCCCTGCGTAAAATGACCGTTGTTTTTCTTTTTACTCAACACCTCGTTGAACAAAGCAGACATTGTCATCGTTAAAACAAAAAAGGTGCAGATAGTATCTGGTCGAACGATTACGAAACTCGGTACATAATTAAAAAAGAATCTCCATGGAACGAAACCGACATCATAATTTCCAATCGTAACCACCTTCATTCTTCTTTGTTGGACGACTTGACACGCACGCCACTTTGCAGGCCAATTTTGCCGGTATCAAACTCGCCGCAAATCCAATCAACATCCAAAAACGACGACGACAAAAGAAAACCACTTAAAACCATAAGCAGTATTCCGTGTCCAGCTTCATCTCCCAATGGCTTGAACCACGAACAAGAGCCCGTAATCATTTCATTATGATTGCACCAACAGATTAGAATTACACATTTTTTGTTCGGATTGAGCCTTGAGCAGATACCGAACGGCCATAAATCTTCTTAAGGGCTCGTAAATCTCGTTCCGTAATTTTTTTGTTCTTTTTTTTTTACAAAGACGCGGCTGCATATTCCCCTTAGTGCCGCGCACGGGCGCATCCGTATACACGCCTACGCGTAACGAGATCAAGTCGGATTACGCGGGAACAATACAGAAAGCTCTCCCCCCCCCCCTTCTCTCTCTTTCTCTCTGCCTTTCTCTCCCTCTCTTGCGCGTTACTTCTGTAATTAAATTTAGCGTGGAAAACCTATTTACTCGTTTATCCCGCGGGTGGAGTTGAGGCTCGTTTCGACGTTGGCTTTCAGAACGTGGCTGCATGAGTGAATGAGCGGGTACAAGAAGACGGAGCCATTGAGAACGAGAACGAGAGAATGAGATGAAGTGAGAAACATGCACACGTGCGCGCTTGATGCAGCACGAGCGTGAGTCGCGCGACTCTTTTTAAAGAAGCCCTGCTGCAATTGCGAAGTTCGGTAAACCTAATGGAACGGAACGACTGACCTAAATTGACAGGTAACGCCGCCGCGAGAAAACTGCATTTAACTTTCTCGAAGTGGCCTTTCGAAACCCCCATCCCCCTCCCGCATCTATCCCCGTAGCTCCGAGTGGAAAATACGTATAATGCCGCCCAGCTGGCTGAGGCACCTGTTAAGCACTTTCAGAGGACCCCCAGAAGCTTAATGCGCTGAAGATGCACTCCGCGCTGTCATACGGGAAAAGATATGCGCGTGTATCTATTTTCCCTAGTGTATATACTCGAAAAGCAGGTCTTGATGAAATTACGTTTTTATTTTTTAATCACGACACTTATCCTGATCTATTCCGAAAGTATCAGAAAATCTGGTTTGCTATACATAACAAAAAGCATTCGTTATCTTAAGGTCCAAAGTGCCGTGAATGCTGAAGAACATTGGAATGTTTTTGAACGGCTAAACTTGTCCTTCTTTGTCCAGTAGTTTCTAGGTTAATTCACCTTCTCATCCTTCTCGTCACCCGAAACCGCGACTCTAATCCATTGACCTAGGTGGGATCATTCCGATTAGATGATCGCAATTGATTCTTAATTCATAGTTTCCTCTTCGGTGTTTCGTCAACACTCTCACTGTTCATTCTCTTGTGTTCAAAAATTTCAGAAAGATGCCGAGAAAGGGCGACTAGTGAACTTTATCTGCATCGAGGCAACCGTGAGAAACAATCGCATTACAAACCGATAACGTAGCACGGATATGAATGATATCAAAGTAATTGAGTCGTCGTAGGGAGATTTTTCATCTTGATAATATCGACGCACAAAATCGTGCTACATTGTCACGTGTATACATTTTTTCCTTTGCGATAGATTAATTTGAAAGTTTTCAGCGATCTATCGGACTCTCTTGACCCGGTTTTGACTGAACTTTCACTGAAAGATTCCGAAAGAGATTACGACTAATTTATAATCCTTCCTCGCTAGTGTGGAGAGTAAACGCAAGCGTTTTTATTGCCATAGCTAGATACGAGACAAATATATTACTCCATGAATTAGCGAACATGTTCCCGTGGACTGTACTTTCGCGAAGGTATCGTGATTTAAACTTTGATCGGCTCTTTGTTCAGTGAACGTTATTGATATCATAAAATATTATCTGGAAAATACGCGAATACGAAATTTTTTTTCGCATACTCGCAGAGCCGCCACTGCTAAAAACTTTTTTATCACATTTGGTGATCTTTGCCAGTTAGGAATTAGGGGGGTCATATGTTCAGGTATCTCAAAAATTAATAAGGAATAAAGTTCCATAACGCGAGAATAAAAGTATTTACCATCTTTTGCGAATATAGTTTATGTCTAATGGGAAAAAAAGTTATTCTTATTTTTCAGCTGTAAACGTTTCTCTGGAAAAATTAATGGAAAAAAACGTGTTCAAAGGGTTGAAACCCGGAACTCTTCGCGGAGAAATCCACGAGGAATATTAAGTTCACAAATAACACTACGTATTCCTTCGCGCCTTGGACAGCGCCTTGTTACTCGGCACTTCCCCGTCCGTATCCCGCACTTTTACTCTCTGGGCTTTCCTTCGCACTGTAATAGTTTCTTGGAAAAGGAAAGTTGAAAAAAAAAAACATAACACAACGGGGCCATTATCTTGCGCGTTACGTAATCCTAGGCCACGGGAGGAACAAAACGTGAGAACGAGTCGAGCGGGTTAATAATCCACGGAGATAAGACATCCCCAGTTGCTATAATAGCCGTTGCCTAGCGCAGACCGCGCGTTTCCCGCACGGCGCCGAGTGAATGCCTTATCGTTTTGATACGCGGAGAAAGGCAGGAAATTACCGTCGTACGCAAGTGCAACTTCTGCACGGATTACAGAGTGCCGTTATGCGCGTCCCAGACTCGAAATGTCCCACCACCGTATTAAACTGCTGAAATTTATTTAATTGTCCTTTTTAATGTTTAGCTAAAGTCGCATTGTTTGAGCATGCAATTTTAATCCAATGACGTATATTGACACTTGCACCGATAACGAAACAGTATATTCGCACCTTTTGTATAGGGTATCGCACTTTCACTGCAATGTTCATTCATTCGCTGGCAGTCCGTGCACCGGCAATGTGGTTGTCACCTGCCTATTTTGCACCTTACCTTGCACTTTCAAGCTTTGCTTACTCGTTAAAATGCTCACTCTCCATTTCACGATTGTTCTCAATATGTAATGTGGGAATAACAGGAAATGGGGAAAGAAAAACATTACAAAATAGAACGGGAGCAGCTCCCAAAAGCCCGTATAGTCAATATGGCTGGGTGTCCACCTTCTGGTGGGATCAGCGACCCAATGCGCCAAGGGTGTAGCCCCTCGTTTATAAACTTATATATTTATACATTTATATACGGCTTATTACATATCCGATCACTCTACTTAATCCGTTATAAGCGGTGTTCCATCAATCACCCCGCGGATAAGTATTACTGCTCATTTTAGCCGAGGGTGTAAAGTTAGACAATGAAAAGTTAGGTCTGGAACATGTAGTATATATTCAAAATCTAATTCTTTCGTCTGTCGTTTCGAAGAAAGAAACAAAAAAAATAGTCACAAATTTTTCCTACTTTAGGTACAATAACATATAATCTTGATGTAATCTTATGCGCAATAACAAAATAATAATCAGTAACCTTTGAACATTTTGAAAAATTCAAGTCAACTTATAGCGATTTCCTGCGATCGCACACGAGCGCCTTTTTCCCACGGGTAAAACTGTGTACCATGCAAATGTTGCTTGATTAATATCGATTATATTTTCCAGCGCTTGATAACTAATTGAATTTTAACCACTCGTTCCAGTTCGTAATACTTAAAAATGCGCGTTTCCACGCGCTACGGGGCACCAGCGACTGAAAGCGAGTAACAACCTGCCCCGCGCCGCGCACCTTCCGCCATTTAATTTGAACAAGGCTAATTCGCTTCGTTAAACATTTCTTTTTTTTTTTTGCCAGCTGCGTACAGACCCTGATATATCGGGCTTCTCCGGGTGTGCGAGCCACAAAAAATACTGTAATATCGATAAAAGCCGTGACTTTGTAACGCTCGCGTGGTGATGTTTAATTATAATTGCCGCTATTACCGATCGTAAACAGCAGATTAATCCAGATGGCGCGCCACACGTGACTCCTTGAATTGCGCGCTGCGTATATTCTTCCTTGGAACATGGCCTTTATAACGGCCTCGGTTCGAATGAAAATTATTGAGAAAATTAATCAAGCCTGAGTCGGTCAAAAAAAAATTGCGAATGTAAACAATATAGAAAGTTATGATTGTAACGTCATTAAAAAATTCCGACCAACGAGAATATTCCAAAAAATGTAGCCTTCAATGACAATGGGTCGAGATACTCTCAGTAGTCTTTATAAGTTTGCGGAGCGCTTAAGACTGTCTATTAAATTTCGTTGAAATGAAGGGGAAAAAAAAAACAAACACAAGACGAAGTCCACGTGTCTGATACAGATAGGTACTTGAACAAGAGGTACCTATTTTCACCTGGACGCGGTACGGGAAACTAACCGGTTTGTTTTGTGTCATTGTCTCAAATATTTTAAAGAAGAATTCGATTGACCATCGTGGGTTTAACAGCAGGCAACAAACATATACTTCCTATTTTAAATGCGTCTTTTTTCAACCAAAATAAAATATCTTAATAAGGTGGTAATTAGTTTTTGTTAGAATTCTGGTAAAATTGACGAGCTCACAATTTACGGCGCAGAATTAAAATGATAAGATAATGGAAATTGACCTATTACATACATAAAAATTTTTAGACATCAAAGTCAATACAAAATTTTCGTACAAAGAATGCCATTCTCTCCGCTTGACTGTTTGCAATGGCCACGAACGTGTTCGGATGTGCCGGGGTAGTACCATTTGGTTCCAATAAATGCGAATCGTGGTTCTCGTTCGCGTTTCGATTTAGTGTTAGCGAAATTGAGAAAAGAGTAAGCCACATAGATGCTCCGTCCGTGGTTACGATGCGAAATGGGAGCCATTCAATTTGTCGCATCCACAGTATTTGTGTCTGGTCTTCATACAAAATTACTCTCGCTTTTTTTTTTTTATCGCTGCAAAAAGTTCGAAAAGCGTTTGTCTCGTTTATCTTCCCTTTGAAAACCATCGAAGCGCGAACGTTCGTTTGTTTGTCAAATACATTAATGGAGCATTTTAAAGAATCAATTTATCGATTGATTCGGGTATCGGTTTATAAATTCCCCACAATGAAACTTTGTTTCGACGCGTTATCTGGTGACACGTACAATACGCCTAATTTCATGCGTCACGCGTATTAGGCCGGAACTAAAGTGAAAGTCCCGAACGCAGTTTTAGGACAGTCCTAAAATCACTCTTTGTGTTCTTACGTCTCACAATGTATATATATGTTTGCGCACTTTCTTTTACTAGGACTATTTTTTTTCAGGTGACTTTTACGAAAACTTCTGGCTCTTACGAGGACGTAAATTTAGCATGGAAACTGGTAGAGAAAATGATAGTGAAACATGATGTAAATTTACTTTTAAAAGACAATGCTCAATAGTATATATTTGTTTAAAAGAATGAACTATAACATTATTCGTTATATCTTAAACACGAATAAATATCAATGACTTATTGCATTTTTAATTCAATTTAATTTCTTAAGTCTGTCCGTAGGTATTTTTTTTATTTACTTGTCACGTGTTATGATGATTCTGGATAGTTGTTTTCTATTTATTATTCACATATTCCTGATGATTATCAATTACCCGTTGAGAGTTAATTTTGCATTCATTTACATACTGTTTTATATTTTCGTAGCTTCAAAATGTTTTATCGTTTTTATTTTAGTTAACGATATTCTTTTCAGTTTCTTCCTTTCATGCAATTTTTATTTATAATTATTATTAGAGTTTTCTTGTTAGAGTCTACCACACGTATAAACAATTTTATATTTATCTATGCTTTCATGAATTTTTATATGTTTTCTAATTTTTGTCGTATGCAACAACTGATTAATGATAACGTTTTTAATCAAAAAGAGTTCCGTACAAACATTTGATCAGGTTGATAACTCGACTATGACGAATTATCTTTCATCAAGATCCGGATCAGCCATTTTGAATTACGAAAATCTAACGCCACATTCGAATTTAGCCAACACAAAAACCTGTCTACTTTTACTAATTTTCGTTAAAATATATTAAGCGTCCACACACCTACATTTTTTGAAAATGTTCAAGTGAAAATCACCATTTTTGAAATGATAATGACTTCTATGATGAATACAAAATATATACTGTCAAACTGTATAATGTTTCTGCTTCGGTTTTCTTGTAATTTCAATGTTTAAAAAAAAAACCATAAATTAATTTTTTTAACATTTTCATGTTTCATTTATATAAATGTCGCCATATTTGTTAATGTTGATTACATCTTTTATCCTGATTTCATACATTCTATGCAATTACTCTTATTTCCTCTTATCTCGTTTATATTTATTTTATGACTGTAAGTAAGCATTGCGAATACAGCTTGAACGAGTAATTCAAAGCTTTTTCGAAACGATCTTGTCTACCATATAAACTAACTTTTTCCCTCCTTTTTAGATTTGTAATAGAATCTCGTCTTTCAATAAAATTGTATTACGGGAAAAAGACCTCCTCTGAAGAGCACACGGTAAAAAAGGAACGAAAGCCAGTTGAGCGACATGCGTGAAAATCAGATTCACTAATACGGCCATAGAAGAGTCGTTGGCGAGTTGGCCGGGGATCTATGTATGATCGATGATCGCACGAGTATCAATGATCGGCGACACTGTACGTCGGCACCTGCACCTCTGACTATCTGTCTGCGCGATTTCGCATATAAAAACCGACAAAAACGTCGGGTCATGAATTCCTCCCGTGGAATATCGTAAATCGATTCACCAAGTTTCGTCATTATGCCGACACGGGTGGAGTATAGGGCTGGCACTATCGGGCAAAAAGCCGACCCGTCTCCAACCTGTACGGACCGAACGAACGACGATATTAAATTTTTAACGGTCTACCATCTATACCGGCCCTTACGACTCGGACGTTTCCTCCGCTTATGTTCGATTGTACGTAAAGTTCGACTCCGAATGACGCCTGTTTTTCGAGGCCCGAATACATCCTTTAGGAAATAAACGGCCGCCGTAAACCCGACTCGTGTTGGGTTATGTCCGGCCGAAAGTAAAATTTCGCTTGGGTCGTTCCTGCAGCGTGTTAAAAAGACTATATACAGCCATAAATGAGACATTTTTTACGCCGGGCCTGAGGTTGAGCTGTAAAAATGCCTGACGACGCAGTTGGAATAATTGACGCATATAATTCCGGATACTTCAAGGACTCTCTCGTTACTTTTATTTGTTCGCGAATTATTGTTTGATCTCCGATTCGGAATTATCTTAATTGGCCATTGTTAAAAATACTCATCTTCGATCCCCCGTTCGGAGAGATTTCATTCGCGTCAATTCTTTGAGATAAGCATCGATCGTTGTAACGATATCAAAGATATCGCGAAAGAATTGAGCCAAAACAATTCGTCGGCTGATTTAAAAAAAAAAAAAAATCCAAATATTTAGCCGCGATCTTACAAAGCGCGAGAGAAATCTTGTAAAGGCTGAATCTCCATTTGCGAACTGATAACGACGATAATAGAAGCGGGGATTTTCCTTTGAAATCTAGTGAATGGGTGTACTCGCTGTGTATGCGTCACAAGAGTCACAAAGGCCAATACAAATCCCGCTGCGGTACAAATGGATTTAAGGCTAGATTCGAATCACAAAGATAGTGCACGATGCTTTTTAACGATTCTGCCGCTGGATTATTCATCGTGACCCGCCCTCTTTAATCTTTCTCACGCGCCATAATGCAGCCGTGCAAACCATCGTCATAAAAAGACAACACAAATGGGTAAACAAAAAAGAATATACCATTCCCTATTTCCCCCATTTTTGAATCGACACTCGCATGGTCATCCCGGTTTAAAATGTTACCGCGAGTGAAGGTGTCGATTATCGCTATACGTAATCACCGAACATTCAGAGGTAGTAAATTCTGCTAGAATTCTAGCAAAAATTTATTATGGACATAAATCATGTTTAAACGGAATAGTAAAAAATTACAATGTCAAGTTAGAAAGATCATTTACGTTGCATGTGAAGACAAATCACCCTCGTGTTTATCGTCTTACAGGAGAGAAGTCAACGATGAGAGACCTCTAACAGGATCTGACGCTTGGAAGACCAACAATTACCGTTTAACAATTTCAATACTACTTACTACTTTCTTACTTTCAGTGTACCAGTAAAAGGTGGCAATTGCAAATTCTTAATACCGGTACTGGTATATGTTCCTCCCTTTTAAACAATCCATTGACTGAACATCGTGACAGTCATGTGATTGCTCATTTCTTAATGGTCTACACATTAGTTGATTTCTTTTGTCACCGTTATCTATTGACGGGATCAATAAACCGCGAAGCAGCAAAGTGGAGGTGGTTTCTTGCAAACTGAAAATGCCAAGGTTAGAGAATATCGAGTCTTGTCGCCGTAGGTCACTGCAGTAGCGAGGCGCAAAACGCGAGTTCTTTCCACCTTGGCAGTATAGCCACTAATCCCGTCTACCAGCGTGTAAAATCGAAAGTAGTCGAACCAGTTAATTAGCGTCGCGCTGCAAATGCATGTGGAGCACGAGCGAACCGTGGTCGTCGTGCGAAACGTTGGCGTGGCGTGTGTGGGACGAGGAAGCGAAGCAAAAAGACCGAGATGAAGCTTCGAAATCCGGATAAAGCGAGCGAGGAGCCTCGGTGTGTCGAAAGTGAGAGCCCGTTTTATACTTAGAGCCCTTATCTTTGCCGCCATTAATCGTAAGCCAAGAATTTACCGTTGTCTCGCAGCACGCGAGACCTTCGCGGTCGTAACTTTGGGGTATTTATTCGTTCTGCCAGGACTTTCAGGACTCCCGCAATCCTCTCGATAAACTTTACAGCCGAGAGTGAAATTGAAATTGAAAACTCCGCTCCAGTGAATTTACACATTTTAAACGCGGCTATAATTTAGGTGAGTGTTGGAAAAATGAAGCTATCCACGCTCGGCTAATGTCGATAAATCACCGTGTGAGAAGATGAACAATTTTATTTGGAATAATAGTCCTAGAATTCCTTGCGCCGATCGAAAAACTCGCCAATTTAATGGTACGACGTCCGATTAAACGTTTATCGGCGAGCGATCAACTTGTTTTTTTTTTTGTCTGCCGAGAATGCAAACCGATAAATATCTATCGGACGTTTAGAAATATCCCATGAATTTTCATGAGAATCGTATAAAATCGATAAATGCTTTTTCGTTACATCATCCCTATAGGTGAGCGCCTTTAAATTACCGGACGGCGCGGGATATTTCATTCTTTACGTCCTCTATACGAGCGCGGAAAACCCAGACACGCGTGAGTGAATGCTCGAGTCGTTATTTAAGTATATATATATATGTAAGCGCGACAAACGTATTAATCTGTTAGACATCAAACCACGTTACACAATTATTTTCGTAATCGCGTTAATCTTCGCGCGGGCTTTTCAACTTAGTCCATAAATAATGCGAAAATATGATAGTGAAATTAGATTGGCCGTCGGAATATCCGGCTTTATGAAGTAATCAGAGATGTAAATGCACTTTACTGTGCGCTAGAGGCTTTTGCTCAGCGTTAAAATCCATTTTTGATTGTTTATCCATTAAACTCCGTGATAAAGTTGTCGGTCATTTGGACCTTACAGTACACGGTCACTTATTTTGCACAGAATTATGTTCTGCAAAACTTTTGTCGTTTCACGAATACGATAATATCATTTTCAACAAAAAACGACCTAACTTGAGGGAAATGTTCAATACATTACGAGCGGAAACGAATAACATTGTCACGGACATTCTTTCTGATCTTTATCATTATCCTTCGGAGGCAAAAAGGTCACATTTCCCACATCGTGTTGGTCCAACAAATATGTAGATACTCCATCAATCACAACGATCCTCAACTTCCAGGTTTCTCATATTTAAGGTCATTATTTCGTGGACATAAAATGTACATGAATATTTTCTTTTATATTGTACGTATATGTGTAATGGCCGATATATGGACTTCTAATTGATATCCAGATGGTACAGACACTAATGCTAGCTATTATTTGGATTGTCACGCTTTAATATCTCCATCGCATAACGCCAGTCGTGAATGAGGAGAAGAAATTTGAGGTACAAGCAAGAAGTTTCAACACGCTGGTAATAATGAAAGGGGCTACTAGCAGTCGCTTCATTAGTGATATGCTCCGCGGTACTTACTCTTGTAGTCAAATAACAGCACCTTTACGCAATACCTGTACTACGTCGATTTAAAATTTCCGGAAAGTTGTGAACTTTTAAAAATTTCAGTGACCCGGCAAGTGATGAATTTATTTTTAAGGAAATTATAGAGATGAAGACAAAGATAGAGATGGAGATATAGTAGTTGGGCAGTCCCGCATTGATTGAAATCCAGAGTTGGGTGCGCGGATCAACGATTGAACTTGGTCCTTATAACGCGGCGCAGTTGTAATAATATGGTACATAATCTAATAATAACCCGATAATCCAATCGGCGAATCGTACGCAGATAATAGAATCGTTTCAATCAGTCAATATTCGAATGATCTAATTACTCGGTAAATGGAATAGTATTCAGAGGATCCAAATTGCACAATTGGATTAATGCGTCAACGTCAAAACGCGTACATAATTCCATTGTATCCCATTATTGTCCGACAAATTCGCGCTATCTACCCAGTTAGTACTTTCTTTTTACTGCTGACATTGATAGCACCGAAACTATAATTGAATAGAAGGTTTGACAGGATTTGGCATTTGAATTGTTTGATATTGAAATTTATACATTTACAATATTAGGTTATGTATTATATACGATAATACAGTCGGATGACAAATTCCTACTGAGGCAAAACTCATTTAAGAATGTGATTAACATAATAACAAAATGCTTACGAAATCGGAATCACGTTATTTCCCTCGTCATCAGATGGAACAATGAGATTATCGTTCAGGAAGAGGCTATATAAAATTTACAATTTCTAAACCTATCTCTAACCTTTTCCAAGTTCCTCGCGCAAACTTGAATTTTTATCGAGCCGTAACAAGACATGACGCTATTCGCCTCTTGCTTTCTCGTCACGTACCGACGAAGAAAGTATACGCCCAAATGTGGTTACTGCGTATTGTCGTCGATGCCACGGCTCGATTTCGTCCATAGAAAGTGAACCGGATAAACGCCCAGCGCTAATGCCGGCAACCCGGAGGTAAACGCTACTCACGATTTACACAGTGGCGGAAGGCGATGAGTGCCCTACTACGGGAAAACACGTCCCGGCGTTACTGCCGGCATAAAGAGTTCCCCTTCGGGCGAAACGACGTAGACTCGTCGTCTTGGACGCAAGAAAACTGGCCGCGGGTTGCTTGCCCTGCCAGGGTTGAAAGCCTCGTTAGCGACTTTGCGTTTCCTCCGCGCCAATTATTCCCGTACCTGGGAATATTTAACACCCTATTCGATTATCGGAAGGGAAATGAACTTGTCGCGTTTCATCGATTTCTACAAACTAATCGATGACGAATCGCTCGGTTTACCTTCGATTGGAATCCTTTTAAATTCTACTACAGAGAGGTTTCTACAGTACTGGAAACTTAATTTGACCTAAAGTTTAAAGGTGGTACGAGTCAGGTGAAAACCTGTACGGAGTAACGTCTAGTTTATCGACAGTATAATGGCATTGATCGCCATCATAATAGGACCCAAGATATTCCAATCTTAAGTCTGTGTCTAAATTTTAAAAGTCGTGGGAATTTCCAAGGGTATAGTATACGCAGGGACCGTACACACGCGTGTAACGTGACGCATGCTTCCATGAAGGAAACACATTGCGTCGATATCTGGTGAGCACGTGCATGACGTTAGCAACGAATGGCACGACGACCAGTATAACGAACGAATCTGTCTTTCATCATTTATAGTAAAAGAATACTTTTCGAATGCTTTAGTTAATTTACATCTTCTTTTTCATGACGTTGGTGAAGTAACTCTTGGCTTGGTGATGAGGAGACGCGTCGTCTAGTCGAGTTGGATCAAGAGAGAAACAGCAGTGGTCTTCTGCGCGGCAAATGTGGGTCAGTTCGACGCGCGAATAGAAAGCTAATTGTAGGAAGGGAAACGTGGGTTCACGCGCACGCGCACGGGAAACCAGGCCCGAAAACGTGCGAGCCATGCGTGTACGAGCGCAAATCTAATACTCTTCGTCATATACGGGAGACCAGTGAAAGGGGTTCTGTTTCACCCAAAAATACGTAATCCAATTCACTCGGCGACAGAAGGGTGATGAGTGGGCTCGCCACCTCACTCGTGTAATTATCAAGCCAGGCGTTTCGCCTCGAGTATAATTGGGAACGCGAATGCGAGAGCGGAGAAAGTGCCGCGGTAAGCCGCAGGCGAACGCGATTCATTTATATATATACACGACGTCGCGGTTTCGGCACGCTTCTGGAATTTCCCATGCGGCTTAAGAACTCATCCACACTATTGTCCCTTGCCTGCCGATACGTATTGAGCGATTTCTGCATCGACATGCCAAAACGCCTATGACTCTTCTGGGTTGTCCTATCCTGATTTTGTTGTTCTTCGTTGAATCCAACAGCACAAGTGACAAGAATCGCTTAAACGAAAATCATGTCATTTTCAAGATCGGATTAAAACCATCCAGCCGCGCTCGTTATGGCCGGTCTGTATAAAGAAACTCGTTTTCGGCATCGAAAAACCCGCTTCAATTCCAAAGTTTATCGATCAGTCGTATTAGGACTCTCATTTCTTCACGTTCTTCCTTCTTGGACTCCCTTTACACGCCGTACGTGTGTATACTGTACATTAGCAACGGCCGGCTTTACCTACTTTTCCATTTCCGCGAAACTCCCTAAACGTGAGAAGTTGCCGGCTGCAACCAGATGCCCAACAGATTGGGGTTTTTTTTTTATCGATCAGTATGTTGGGTGTATAACACGTATTAATGAGAGGTGGAAACGTGTGAACTACGCGGGTAAGGACACGATTCGAGAAATACAACCTGAAAATTGATAAACTCCGGCAACAACAAGCTTGACTGATTTGTGACCCAAAGAAAAGATGCCAAAATGTTATACAGATAAGAATGATAAACGAAGACAAAAACGGTTAAAGGATATTTCCGGACGTTCTTAAACAAATTCTGAAGACGATGGAATAATTTCCTGTAAAATAATGTAATCGATAAAGATATCCAAAAGAGTAATTCAATGATGTAATAGAAATGCATGAATGAATGAAACGAAATCACCAGACGAAAATAAACGCGAGTTACAATGTAACGTTCACTTTTAACAAACTGCAATTATCCTAACGAAAATAATTGCTGGAGATTTTTATCTACGACGAATTTCTCTTTGAAACTATTACACTTAATTGGGTGTGAACAATACAGATTGCGATCGCATCCTCTTGCGAGAAACGACTTTCCAAGCTGCAACTATATGCTTAGTTCGAATCCAAGTCTCAATCCCCACCCGTTTTCCGGATTTGGAAATGAAGAACTAAACAAGTTTTTGATACTGTATACGGCGATAGAAAACAAAAACCCAAACAACACGAGTGCGTACCAGCGTAGGTTTCTAAAGTCAGCCACCGTCACAGCATTTTCAAAAACCGTTATATCGAGTCCTAGATGGAATAGTTGACTTATTGTTAAGACCGAGAGGATATTCGAGTAGTTCCAGATGAAGAGGAAGTGCGATGTAACACGAATGCGTGTGACGGTCGATTACTGAAACCGAAAAGAAATTTGAACACCTTCAAAATGTCGGTCGAAAAGTATTGGTTTTCATATTTCTTTGGGATTTTTTTATGTCTTTAGGTTATTTCATCCTAACGGAACTCATGACAAGTCTAAACATTTCCACTGCGAGAAATTAACACTTAGGAGAGCCGAAATACGCTTGAAAGGCGTCAGAAACCACAAAAACTCTCCAGTAACATATCAGATATGAAAAAATTTGTTATACAAAATGTTTGTCGGATTCAACGTGTAACCTTGCCGTGCCAGACCGGCATGCGCCTTTAGGAGTCAGCTGTGAACTTGAAAACTTCAAGGGACTTATTGGACGTTTATTGTGGATAAAGTATACCTGAAAAAATGTCGATTTTTAAAAGTGACTATCCGGATATTTTTAAACAAACTTTTTTAATTGTCCCTTTGGGCTCGTTTCGCGAAACGGTTGTTAGGCGCGTGCAACAATTTCACCTGTCGAATAATTGAATTTGTTTTAATAAGCCTGTTATTGGCACGTGACACGCGGAACGAACTTTCCGCTTTCATAAATTTGCTCGCCGCGCGAGATAATGCGCTTTTTTTTGTGTAGCGCTTAATGGAATTTCCCTCGGTAAAAAAGTAAATTTACAGCATTCGCGATATCGGCTATTGCGGGTTTTTCGCAAAAATCATATGCACACCGGCTTATATTTCCAATTATTTCAGGGAAACTCAATTAATTCGCCCGTTCACGGGAAGTAGCGTCCAACACAGATTTCCCGGAGCGGCAGCTATTAGGGTTGGTTGGCAAGCGTTACGGGCGACGATCGTTTACCGAATATGTAAACGGATGTTTGCTAGCGCGAGCCACATCAAAGAGGAATCTCTCTCTCTCTCTCTTACTCTCGTTCTCTCTCTGTTCGTGTCTCTCGCATCTTGAGCAGAGAAAAAGTGGATCGAAATGAAATTGAAGAGAAGCTCGTTCTGGAGCAACTCCAACGTTGTTCGCTCTCTTTCTGCATCCGACGAAAAGCACGGATGTCATCGACCGGAGCCGAGAGCTGTTTATTTCGCGAGCCGCAGTTTTAGAAAATATTTCATGCGAGGACCGTGCTTATCGTTTTCATCTGCTTCAATATTCATCTGAACGTCATATTTTCGCTTCATACGCATTTCGAATCATGTTTTTTATTAACGGTGGACGAACATTCATGTTTTCTTGAGCCACAAATATCAGTCTTAGTTGAATGTTTCTAAACCATTAACATTTTTTTTCTGGTGAAATGATAGGGCACCTGCGTCCCGCCTGCTATGGAAAGAAATAAATTCCATAAAAATGAAAAACACTACCCCCAGAAGTGACGATACTGGGAAATTAAATAATTTGAAGCAATTGGGGTGTTTGTCTTCATCATTTATTTCTGGGGTAAAAGTCTGGAACAATCCCTTTTCTCCTGTTGGATACTCATGAATTCAGATTTGCCATATACCAATCACCAGAAAAAGACGACCGTTAAAGGGTTAAAACGAGTATCTAGAATTTAGGACTTCAAAGCAGGTGTTTAGACATACATGTGATGACTAGCTTCACTCGACATGGGTTCTTTGCAGTTATTCATAAATGTGAAGTATATAGGTAATGTGGACCACAAAGAAACTGGGACGAATCAAGTTGAAAGACCTGATCGAAAAAGCCCTCAAAAGCGGGATCAAAACGATTAATAGTTTTAGGAAGCCATATAGAATGTACGTGTTCATCATTTTGAATAGCTAACGTTAATGGTTAACAAAGTTAAAATGACTCCAAGGATCACCGCGCACCTAAGATCGTCCCAACGTATGGACGAGTCGTAGTAATGATAGTCCCGAAGCATTTTGAATACGCCATTACAAGAATCCGACCCAATTGCAAACGCAGCGGCTAATAAGAGACGGTACACTTTTTGATTTATCAATCATCTAGCCACTTGTGTGCAAAGCAAAGGCTAAAAATGTCAAATCTATTGTGGTGATTAGCCACTTTCATGTCGAGGGATTACCAATTGAAAAAATGGCAAGAATTCAGGCTCCGTGGACCACACTTCCAAGAGCCATAATTTGATTTGTTTCAATTGTTTAGCATTCCTTTTGTTAGTCAACACTCCGAGGATCTTCAATTCCTCCTCGAGTTCAAGGGAGAATACGTGATCATCGTCCGCATGGAAAGCACTATAGATCAAAAGTAACGTTGAGGTCGATATTTCAAGAAGATTTCACAAAAATACACACAACGTCCACAAGATACAGAATAAATATTAAAGGATTTTGATGTCTCTCTATTCCAACTCTTTCAAAACACGAAAAGTGCTATAAATTCCTTCACGTTCTATAACTCGTTTAAAATTGATTCGTGTACGCTTAAATCATCATCAGAACGTAATTTTAAGAATTGTATGACATATATTTATATTTAGTTACTTTGAAACAAACGCAAAATGTACGAACTTCTTTTAAAGTATCCTCTAATTCAAGCACTGAAGATTTGAGTGCGCAAATGGGGCACGTCGCACACTCAAATCGGTGCGCGTAATTGAACTTTGCGCACTCGGTTGAAAAAAGATAATATTTACGTTTCGGCTACTACCAGACGATAACCACTGAGTAGATTGTTCCTATTTAAATACGGTAGTCCCTCTATATTTTAATTTTATTTTTGCACACTTCTATTTTAACCGAAAGAAGGCAACGATTCGTTTCATTTTTCTCACTCTGACAGAGGTGGTGATGAGGACGTTAAAATAAGGAAGACAACGTGTAAACAAATTATATCTGTACAAACGACCAAATCTGCACGGACAGTAGATATCATTCGTACATCGTTACGCCTGCGACCAATTGCATGTTAAGCTAGAGATATGTTTTAACCATTACCCCATTCCGCAAATGGAAGAATCCCCTTGCCTATAGCTGCATTTATATGTATTTATAATGAAAATGAATCACGTCCACGCATCGGGGAATTGTTACGTCGCGTCACTTCCATTTGAAAGCGCTCGTTTCTAAAAGGGAAGCAAAAGCTCGTCCGCGAAAGCATCAAACCACCAACGTCGATTTGTTTAAATTAGCATCGTCTCTTTGTCCCGCACGCCTAGCCCTCTCCCTCTTGATTCTATCGCGACCCAGACATATATTCAGTCTTTCCATAAAAAAAAAAAAAATATCTATTATTACCGGCAATCAAGCTACGAATTCCATTTTTTTTTTAAATCCTTGGCGGTTATCGTTAAGCCTCTCTATATGAGGCAAGGCACAATGTGGCTTTGCTGTAATAAGTACCGGGCGCTGGAGCGGCGGGCGCACCGTCGACGTAGATTTCAGATACAAACAAAAAGGCGTGGAGGAGGAAGAGGACGATGACGAGGAACAAGGGAGTATCTCTCGCGGGTGAGTTCAACGTGCTGGAAAGATGACGGGCGCGGCATCTCGAGAGCGGACGCGAGAGCTAGCCCCAATAGTAAAAGTCGGAGAACAATGGATGAGCCGGGCTTACGATAAAGAGTGAGACAGAGACGGAGACAAATATATATACTTACAAAGAGGAAACGATCGAATGAACGGGAGAAAAGGAGCGAGCAAGAAAGAGAGACCTTTCAGGCAATCGGATAACCGGCAAAAATCGAGGAACACAATGGATGTAAGTACGCCCTCCTCGGAGTTGGCTCGCCTTCATCTGCTCCACGGCGGCGTACCCCGTGTGCGTTACGGCCTCCCTCTCGTGCGCCCGTATGATGCGATAACGCTCGAGTTTGCGCCCAGGCGCGCCCACTTGACCCCGATTTTACCAAGAAATTATTTTACGCAGCTACCGATGTGCACTGTGCCAAACGATCGGACGACTTTTGTGTTTCTGCTTCTTCTTACTTAGTTACGGCCCCGATCGCCCTTACTTACATCGGGCTTTACTTTTCTCCTTTCTTTTTCTCCCGCTCGGTTATAACTTGAAGGAAAATGAAACGCCAAGCAGCACCGCAGTTCGAGCATAAATTCCATTTTTCCGGGAGTGTTCGTGAAACTTGGTAACGCGAGCATTTTGAGGCCGATGAGTATTAATTTGACATCCGCTCGACGAGCTCAAGTTTACTGGTCTCCAGTAATGAAAAAGTCGCTTGCCTTTAACAAACCAAACGTTTGATTACTTTTTTTAATCGCTCGTTGCAAACTGGGCTATTTCAATTTTTCCCTGGTATTGATTTTGCGGACTGTCTTCACCATTCATTCACTCACTCATTCATTCATTCATTCATTCATTTGCATTTTGTACGCTAGTGCAATCTTTTAAATTTTGATGTCTACAACATGTATTATTCAGCGGTCCCCTCTTATTATAACCCCTTTATTTTAATTCTTTTTTCTATTCACACCTCTATTTTAACCAAGAAAATATCGTTTTCTCTTTTTCACACCGACAGTGGTGGTGATGAATCTTACCGCATAAAAAAAGTATGCCAAACCTGAATGATGGTTCAGATACGTTCTGTTTACTTTGCAGGTGAGATGTTTGCAAACTCCTGGTCAACGTTTCGACCACATACCGCCCTTGTAGGGCTTTACACTACAAAATATACATAAATTATATCACGTTTTTCGATAATATCCATGCAAATATTTAGATGTATCTATGCGCATACCTGTACAAGTAACGTTGCACGTTTCGACGTCAAGTAATTGCGAGTTAATTAGATGCCATATTAGCGAACATTAATTATTATAAAATATCGATTCACCGAAGTGGTATGAGTTTTGTACATAACGATTACGAAGCTGTACGTCGTTTAAACTAACTATGCTATTTCTCATGTTTTTAACTGTATTGTACGTACACTGTTAAAAATGTCATGAAATTTAATGTAGTGTACATTAATTTTCTCAATAGCGTATATCTATATATTATGTATACAGTATGAAGGATTAATGAACATGTAATGGAAGTTTTTTTGGAGTTTTTATTTTTACAGTGTTGGTAATACTCCTGAAAGGGACCATTCTTTCCCGCAGTTTAGCATTGAAATTCTACTATACAACACCATTGTTTTTTCTTTTTTTTCAATTTGCTATAAATTCATCCTTGAACTAGAATGTATTAGCTAACGCAAGTTAAGTGAATTTAATTCGTCTTTTATTTTCAACGCAAAGTTGACAGTTTAAAAAAAAAACATCGCATTTTAATGTACATTCCTTCGTTGTAAAGTGCAACAACAATATAAATAAATATTTGCAATGTATTAAATCTACCTTTAAGATACGCTACTTACACTAGAAAACGTGAATTTTTTTTGTATTATGTATAATTACTTAGGCATTGTCTTTCTTTGCGAGTAAAAGTGTATTAACATACTAAAAAAAAGTCTACTGTCGTGAAACTGAAGTGTTCACAAAATGCTGTTATAACGACTTTTTTTTTACATCGTTCGATTATTATATCATTCAATAATAAGTCGATTTGTGATCTCCGAAGCCTTCCGTAATACGTCAGAATGGTAATTATATTTCACTGTCAGATCAACTATTGATTTCGATACATTATATTTATATGAACCATATAGATCGAATGTTCTGTAAACATAAAAGATGAGCTTAAATGCAATATCGAAATTCAATTGATATTCTCGTCGTTCTCGTCGTTGCTTACGCTTGTTTTTTTTACTATTTCAAGCCAATAATTTCACTGTTCTTACTTAAATTTTAGCGGATGTTTCCATTGCTGCATTTCATACTTTTGAAATTGAAAATCGTTTTTTTTTTCGGTGAAACTCACTTTTTAAAAGTGAAAATGTATACAATCACTGCGAGTGAAAGTCTAAAAGAACTAAGAAATCTGAAGATATATTAAAGGAAGGGCGAGAGGCACAAACAAATAGAAGGCAAAAAGTAAATAATGATAAAAAAAACGAGCTTAGTAAACAGCGAGAGAAACAAAGATTTTGGTCCGCCACATTGGATCCGTCATTTCTAAAGTCGAAAATATGGTAACGGATTCGTGAATACGGAACAAATGTCCTATTGTTACAATTTATTGTATATAATGCTGTTATCATTGTTTGCGATTGTGGTCCTATTGATAATTTGACAAATACGTTCCACAAAAATAATGAACACTTATCACCATGTGAAATTGAAATTGCACTATACTCTCTTATCGGAGTAATCTATTGTAATATTTAAACACGAAATCGTGACTAGTATACGCAGCACATGTGCAGGTAACACCGTCTACCCAATATCTCGTTTTCAAACATTTTTATGTTCGTATCTTCTACTTTTTACATGCCTGCCTGTTATATCGCCCCCAGAGCTTCGGAATCTCGGTTCAAAAAAGATTTCAGAATATCTATTCGCAAAGGAACTTTCCGGAAATGTTACTTTGAGCGATGTCGGAAAAAGCACATCGCTCGAAATTAGAATTCAAAAAGGGTGTTTTTTAAATGTAGGAATCATATTCCTTCTGATTCCAGTGAGACCCACGAAACGAAGTTGGAAATAAGATTTTTAGATTTTTTTTTATTTTTATTTTTATTTTATTTTTTGTTTAATTATATTTTCGAACGACGTTCTCTTTGAACTGATACTGGCAGAAAGCTCCTTGTCGAGCGCAAAGATCCATTTTATACTGAAATTTCTAAGAACATACGCTTCTTAAACCGAATTCCGTAATATTACTTTTTTGTAACATGGGGTTAAAATGGAGTTTTATAAAAAGCTCTAAAAAAAGTTTTAAAAGAACTTTATTTTCTGATATACTGTACATTGAAAATTTATTAATTCAGGTCATTGAACTAGGGTGTAAGGAGGATGAGAGGATGAGAGGGTGAAACCCGCCCTCAAGATAAACATAATTCAATACGGTTTGATAATGATAAAAAACTTTATTCCCCAAATCCCCATAGCAGTACAAAAATATTTAAATTCTGCATTATTAAAAGTATTGATTTATCTGCATCTTTGAAAATTGTATTTCGGAAACGAATTAAATTAAATTATTAATTTTCCGAGATATTGGAAATATTTGCAATGTTGGCCGCCATATTGAATTTGCCACTTTTATTCTTGAAAAACTGGTAGTCAGATTCGTAATCAGCGAACCGAAAATCCCCACGTACGATATTTTATACATGGATCCGTCGAATAAATGTTGTAATAATGAATTTTTTCGTTTAAAATCATATATTTTCCAACATTTATATCATCAAGAAATTTATATAAGAAATTCACTGAAAATATTCACTGAAAATATACACTTATTTCATTTTTTTCCCTTTTATTTCCTCCAATTATAATCCATTAATTGTTTACATCGTTTTGAACAGTGTGAATTCAGTATTCTTTTTTTGTGAGAATTTTGTTTCTTTGAATTCGACCTGACTGCAATACCTCTTTGTAATGTCACCCCCCCCCCCCCCTCCCACTTAGTTTAATTGCACTTTTATTTACATTTATGAATAAATAATTATTCCGGTTTCATTTTTGAAGGGTCTCAAATGGTACGATATCGTCCACGTGGAGACATCTGACGGAATTCGTGTGCAACATTTACGATATTAGTGGGTAAGTCAGTAAGTCGGTATTGCAGGACACTGTAACAAACAGCCCCGAAGCATTTTTGGAATATTTGCAAGAGATATAAATAACGATGACGTAGAAAAACGAAATGTTTAAAGCTTTTCGGAAATTAAATTTATTCAAGGCTGACATTGATTTATGACGATTTATGAATTATCAAACAATTTTCTCCGGAAATCTAATTTGATAATTTCAATTTTTAAGAAAAAAAACTATTATTATTTAGAATTCGAAAACACTGCATTATTATTTCATGAATGAAATAAACGTTTCAAAAATATAAAAATAAATTCTATCAAATTTCAAAATTATGTTTACGTGCAGATTTTCAAGATTTTGAAATCTAATGCTGTGCATTTGCAAAGTCAACAAATTATCTTGTAAACGATAATAATGTAGGTTGGAAACTTTGCACAGCGTTAATGAGGTCATACGCGTTTCACAATACTTTTGTTTATAAGAAACAAGACTGCTCATTTTTATTAATTACCAATCTAATATAATTAAAATGTTTACAATAAAAAAAAAAAAAAACTTTATTTAAGATATGCCACATTAGAAGTTGCCCCACCATTTTGTATGTTTTTGTTTAAATATATTTTGCTACCATAATACATATACAAACGTGTATGTTTCATGCAGTGTCGCCAGATAGACTTATAGTGGGCATGTTTATTTTAAATGCAAATCTACGGAATATTTTGTAGAATCTGGCAACTATAGTTTCGTGAACAGTTACACGATATAAAGTTCATTTTTTTTTTTTTTTAAATTGTAATTGCGTAAGTAATTGCATTTATGTGCTTCTTCAATGGCATGAAACTTTAAGTAGCCTGTCTTTCTCGACTGTTTTAAATAGAATAGGTTGATTTGTTATTTAATAATTTTGTTACACTACTCGATTGAAATAATTGTGGCATAAATACCTTGTAAATTGTCCAGCATAAACGACAGCAGCTTGACGACACCCATTGGTTCTCCGTACAGCGCCATCACTTCCTTGCTGAGTGGATTCCCGTGTAAACCTAACACTTGTAATTGGAATAATTTACCCAGTTCGTACGGTAACACTCGAAGATAATTTTGGTTCAGCAACAATTCTCTGCAATGGAAAACATTCCAATTAGGTCGACGTAATTTATCTATTACATTACATGCATTTTTTTATTGCGGAGAGCGAGGGGCCAAGTGGAGGCGGGACGTGGTTTCACGTAACCTCCCCTTGTTACCTCTAAAAAGAAATTAATTTGTGAAATTTCACTCTACATTGGAGTGATTTGGAGAATTTACACTCCAAACAGAGTGAAATTTCACTCTTAGAGAGCGAAAATTCACTCCTTTACAAGAGTAGCTCAATTATCACTCCTTATGGGGTGAAATTTCACTCCACGAAATTTAGAGAGTTCATCAGAGTCTTTTTTAAGCTTACCAACGTTTTCCAAAATTAAAAAGCAAAAAGAGACAATTAAAACTCGTAAATGCTCAATTTCCCATAATAACTTGAAAAGTACATCAATGCGGTAAAATGAAATTGATTATTCAGTCATACATTCTAAAAGTTATAAATGGAACATTCATTTAAATAAGAATGATACATTGGTATCATAATGCTGGGATGTATGTGTTCAATAAACGTTCAATAAGCAAAGCGTTATATGTGTATCAGTTTTAAAATGAGACTTTATTGAAAAGTGTTGGAACACGCGAAATAAAAAAACACAAAATCAAAATAGAAACACGCAATCTTATCCCAAAAATGTAATGTATGTGAAAAAGATTTTTCATTCAATTCTATTAACTGAATTTTCCTGCAATTTTTATTATGTGCGCACGAAATTCATAAAAGCATTTTAAAAATTATCGCGAATACTTTTTAATTTTTAGTGTCCCCATTAGAAGATGACTTTAAGCGCTGCAATCGTAATTTTAAAATAACATTAAATTTATTTTGCACGGAATGAACCAACTTTTTATTGCTTTGTTTGTAAATTTTTCCAAGTTTTGATCAAGTTTTCTTACGTTTATCTCTTGGCCATTGTCTGTATATTGTCGATTACTAAGGAATTATGTAAAATTTTATTAATTTTGTTTCCGAATTTTCGTTTTAAAATATTCTTGTTATCTTCTTCATTTATATTTAGAACCTTTTCCTTCTTTTGAAATAAGTAAATTTTTTATACTACAAAAATAAAAACAGAAAACGCCTAGATACTTGTTCAGTGTTCAGCATATCTTTACAAGATTATTGATGATTAGCTTCAATTTGTACATCACTAATAACAATAATAATCTTACATAATTAATACTTGAAACAGTGTTCAATAATATTTTAATCTTGCTGCACTTATATTAGATCTTAGGAATTGTGTTGCTAATTCATTTGGATTGGAGCAATAGCAAGAATAATCAAGAACATTCTTGTGTCTCCATGTCAGAAATTGAACAATTCCCCACAATTGTATTTCAAATCGGATTTAGAATATATTATTTTATTATTCTATCTCATTGTGATTCCTTCTTCTTAACCAATAATCCAGTGGTGGTTTTTATTTTTGGCAAAATTTTCGATAATTTTATTTTTTCTGGATTTTTTTGTTATTGTTCCGCGTTAATTTTAAAATTGTATTCTTTTGTCGACGGGGTATCTTTTATTGAGGTATTAAATTAATAAGATTGGATTACCTATTTCTTTTTATTACGTATTATTAATTAATATTATTGTTGTACATTACATGGAAAGTTTTTGTATTTGTCTGTAATTGATATACTTTTATGATAAGGGATGAGGGGGAGGAGGGCGACAAGTCCGATAAGTCTAAGCCGGAATCCGTTTCGTTTTGTTTTTATTATGACCATATTCATGACACTGCTGAATATCTGTTTCTTTTTTTTTTTTTTAATCCGAGGTTTCGTGCCTTATAATTTAGACACGGAGAAAAATGGATATTTCCGACAATTAGAATAATGTCTGCCATTAACATTTTGGACGTTAAGAATACGCACAGTTGATTTGGATAATACTTAGTACTATCTGCGGATATTAGAACGATTTACATCTTAAAGAGTAGACGTTGTATTATAATAATAAAAATAATAATAACAACAACAATAACAGTAATAATAATAATAACAATAATTTATCAATTCTTTGGTATGTTCACATACATTCATAGAAGTATATATACATATGTAGGATGGATAATTGACAAAATATATCCACATTACGACCTTAGTCCTTGACCGTATAGAAACAATTTATAAAATTTGAAAATTATAAAACAAACATGTAAAAATAAAATAAAATCTATAAATAAGATAAAGTTTTCGAGTTACTACACGTCAAAGATAATAAAATAACACTAGTCAGCAACGTTAATAATCGCGCACACGCACACACACACACACATTGACATCAATGAAGAAAATCTTGTTGTAATATAAAAATGTCGCTACCACTAACGTCACAGATAGTATATTAAAGTTCGGAGATAGTAGCAATTAATATAATAATAAAAATGATAAGATATAAATTCGTATGAATCTATATGGCAACATCGACTTTTCCCCGTGCGTATTTCTTTATACTCTTCATCTTACTCTTATTAGCCGATTTGCCAATAATATTAATAAGAAAATAATAACAGTTAATTTTGAAATCGTTAGTAAATTCTTACTATATATATTACTTATAGTAAGATATAGTAAGCGCGTCTATTTTACTTATATTCGTAAACGGGACATCAAAAGCTCATGTAAACACGTTTGCTCTCAACAACATTAAGTAACTTTTTTATTTTACAATTGATAAACGTGGCAATAATCGGATGGAATATTTTATCCTCGATGACTCGATCGCGTGTAATTGATTCATTAAATATATTTGCCGTCTTTCTAAATG
The DNA here is from genome assembly GCA_030522945.1 of Trichopria nigra. NCBI lineage: Eukaryota > Metazoa > Arthropoda > Insecta > Hymenoptera > Diapriidae > Trichopria > Trichopria nigra. The sequence continues at coordinate 25,765 of JAPYZR010000861.1, forward strand.
TAGAAGAAAAACAAATGAATATATTTTTTAGACCAATATTTGATTCTATTGGTATAATTTCTGACCGAAGTCACGCAATGAAATATCTATAAATAATACCTTTTAAAATTAATTATTGAAAATCGCGATAAAAATTCATCGACTCTTTTTTGACAATCTCCTAACGGCAGAATTGAAAAAGTAAATTATAAAAGATTATATATTATAAGATAGGATAAAGTTGAATTGGCCATTTTTGGTTCCATTAACTATTTATTGCTCCCTACGTTTCGACATCAATTCGATGTCCTCATCAGTTATCATTTACATCGTGAAGATGTAACGCAAGATGAACGCAAAAGAATAATCTATTATCTTGTAGTCATTTACGTACAATTTATCAACCTAGAAACTCCGTTTATGCATTCATCGATATATTAGCCTCATCTTAACCCATTAAGTCCCAAAAAGGCAAAATTTGTATCTTACGTTTGAGCTCAGGAAACTTTGTGAAAAAGTAAGAAAATCTTTTGGAAAATACCCAAC
>JAPYZR010000862.1:0-29322 GCA_030522945.1 Trichopria nigra
AGGTCGTAATTGATTATTAATCTAGGGATATTATAGAGTATTTTAAGCCAATAAAAAAAAATTGGCCAAAAAAAAAATTTCAAACAGGTATAACCCCTTGAAGAACGTCAGCATCTCACAATAATATTTGAGTTTACCAATTGCCGCAACGATTGTAAGACGCCAAATAAGAAATCCTTTAGAACATTGTGAAGAACAGGGAAAACCAATGAACGGGTGTATAGTGCACAAAAAACTTCCGATCCTGAAATTAGTACTATCCTACCACACCCAGTGCAACCGCTACTTCCTGTACTCCTTTTTAATCAACCTAATCGTCCTTCGGCTATGAAACTTTAGCTGCTTTTAAAGATATCGCACAAAGGGATGAAAAAAAAACGACGATCGGGGTAATTTCGATAAATTGCCTGTATATATCTACGACAATCGAGCCGACGAAGAAAAGCGAGTTTTTTTTCCCTGTGTCGGGGAAAAGCCGGCGCGCGGCTGTAAAAAACGCAACCTTCGAATGGACAATTGATATCGAGTGACGATAGAGCGTGAATCGAAACCCCTGTGCCGAAACTCTCGTAACAACCTGCAGGCTTTCTCGGGTCGCGCAGCGGGAAGCAACCTGCGCAACTATAACGCGCAAGAATCGAAAAAAAGGTTCACGGGGCCATTCAAGCGTTCGCGCATTCGGCAATGACGTTAATAGCCCTCCTTCGTTTCATTCGAAGGACCTCCCATCGGAGATCCGATTCATGGGAATCCGGGAGAATGTCGACCCGTGCTCGCATTGTGGTTTTTACAAATTATTGTTATTTTCACGCCGATTTCGCGTATCATCGCCCAATCTAAAAGGACGGTACATAATTATCTGCGGGCGAAATGCCAGCACAATTTATGGATGTTAGTTGGTGAAATGATGTAACATTGGCGTCACCGAGCCGAGTGTGGTTTATCATTCCACTTCCAGTTTTTTATTATTCCGATTGATTTTCTTTCACCACATTTGCTTTATTCGGTAAACCATGTTCAACTTTCGTTAGGAACTTGTACAAGGAAAACGCCAATTCACCCACAACTCCTAGGAGAAAATAAAATCAATAGTTGTAACAATTGTTTTCAATCTTAAACAAATTGCTTGAGAAAGATGTCACCAGATGAGTTTATTAGTAATGGTCTTTACTTTCTCCGTGGAAAAGTTGGAAGAAATTTGCCAAATAATCTTCCTAAATTCTACATAAACTAAATGGGGATTGGTGGGGATGTAAATTTCAAATGGAAATTGGTCTCCATTACCATCGTGATTTGTCAGTTCTCAAACAAACCCCAAACATCGACTAATCTTTCCATTATCGTACTAGGTACCAAAGATCCTTCATTCACTAATAATCTTTCGTTTGGATAACTACACTTTTGTCATCGAAATAATGGGAGGGGATAAAGAAGGTCTGGATCAAATAATCATACGAACAGATGCACCTCGTTACATTTGTAAACCAGATTCTAGGAGTCCGCGGAACGAAGGTGTCGTTTCCTTAGTGCCACAGGACCACCCTAGGGATTCCAGCGGATTGCGCATTTGCCCGCTCGATAAATATGATTCGTTCCGATACTCGAAATTTCGAAAAGGTCCCTCGAGCCCTTCGAGCCTGTACCAGCCTTCACTGCGTGTAACTAAACTCGAGGGTTGCTCTCAGCAGCGCCCTACATATTTATCATTTCGCTTAATGCCTTTCCAAACGGAAAATATACACTTCACTCCTATCCAAAATGGATGAAGAATAGCGGTGAGGGTAAATAAATGAATGGAGCTTATATAAGAAGGAAAATAAAAAGAAAGTATTCGACTAGTCGTAAATTCAACAACAACAAAAAACTGTATAATTAGACTAGTGAATTTTCCCGCAACGTTTAATAAGTAGTAAACTGTAAAAACAGTCGTGCGTATGTCTCACGTAGGAAATCATTAAACGGCGTACAGACCGCAGAATGAAAATAATCGTTGCTTATTCCATTTCCCCCATAAATGTTGCTCTACAATTACGTTTTTATTAATTGACTGTCGTTGGGTCCACATTCGTATCGTTCCAATTAAAACATAATTACTAAGGTGGATCATAAATGCTGACGACTTCAAGGAAAATGGCGGTTCGTGTAAGGCTGTTTTTTATGGAAGCATGTGCGCACAACTTTGATCACGTGTTTGATGAGGTAATGACGGTATGTGGATACAACATGTGCCCACTATGTATTATCGGACTAGCATTATCGGGCTTTCTTGTTCGGTTTTTAAACACATTGTAAAACAATTTTTCGATTAAAATCCAAAGCAGGTTGTGAAATTCTTTCTCCAACCAACTCCATCCAACAATTTCAAAATCTCCTTGACTTAAATTTAATCTCGGTTTGCATTCTGACGGTGAACCACCACCAATAGTCATCAAACGCAATTATTACCCCGGGCAAAAGCTGATGACGCCGAGGAAAGTAAGCGGAGAAAGAAACCCCGAAGGCAATTTCCTGTACTCGATTTGACCCTTGCGGGGAACGGCAGTAAAATCTTGCGGAAGACAGCATTGTCGAAAATGACCGGCGATAAAATGGACAAACGTACGGATTCGTAAGAGCTCGGAGCGGTTTCCCGGTCGCGTTCGAGGATCCAGGCGACCATAAAGCTAAAACATCCGCAGGGGAGGCGAGATGGACTTTCGCACTGGACGTTGTGCCATCCGAGAAAAGAAAGGGGCTGCTGGACGTTCCTCGAATCGACTTGACAAATTGGTCACGTGTCGAATGACCTGATCGATGGCCGTCAATAAAATGGCATGTTTTTAAACTTTTCATCGACTGCAAATGCGATTGACCAAGGCAATTTACCAGTGCGAGGAAAAGATCGAAAGCTGCAGTCATTATCGCATCAAAAGTGTCAGCTGACCAAAGTTTCGGCACCTACATATAAAGATGTCTGAGATCTGGAATTGAAAAGAGGTTGACCTAATGTCCCACGTATATGGCCCACGTATGTATCTTTCGTTGAAATAGCCGTACGAAATATGCCCTCGAATTGTACGTTTCTAGAGAAGGTGTACCCTTCCCCGAAGCGATCGCCTGAATTCCAAAGGTCGCGTTTTACTGCTTTTCGATGTAAGCATTAACGGAAGAGAACGGGGGAAAAAAAGGGAATGGAAAGGAAGGTCGCGTCCGCGGAAATCCTTTAACGTCTTTTCGGAATCTCGGATTGGCGTGGCGCGTCGTCGTCCCTCTCCGAGTTCGTCGGCCATAAAGATAAATAGTTAGCCGGCAAATTAAGACAATTTTGCCGGAAGGGCGAAGGCGGCGGAACGCTTCGCCAAAAAGGAGGCAATCTGAGGAAATTGGCAAGAGCAACGAACCAATTTTGGACCGACCCGGCAACATGCCCGGACCAAAGGGGTCACTCGAACCCCCGGGTTAATCGACCTGAGAATGATCCTCGTTAACGCACGAAATACCGAATGCTTCCCGCAAGATGGAAAATGACATGACTACTTTAGCGCCTGTACCTTCACTTTTCGAAGTTCACTCTTATCCTCGAATGCTCTGAACGAAATCTGACCCCTATACTTTGATGAAACGGTTTCTTATTGCAATTGGTACATAGTGTACATCACTGTATCTGAACGTATAATTACAGTCCAGTAAGCCCAACGTCAACGTACTAAATCTTTCATTCAAACTCTATGTCCCAAGATATAGTCCAAATAAGTTTTTATACGTACTTGATTACTTTCTGGTCCAATTGAAGTCTCGGATGAGAATGTAGTGGACGTTTAAATAAAAATGGAATGGAAATCACACAGGTTTTGAGAGGACGCGTGATAAACATTCATTAAATGTAAAAAGTTGTAAGAGAAGACAAGGAAGCCACAACAATAATGTCATGAGAAACATAAAAAAAAGTGTTATGAGCTTAATAGCGTAGCCATCATCAGCATATCATGTACGAATCGATGTAATTCTTGCCAATTGATGCCAATTCAGATTATGCGCTTTAATCATTATTATTATCAACTTTCGCGATATATCTGATAATGTTGGTGATTTTACGAAACAAACGTTCCGAAAGGGCACTTGCCGTCGCACGTAGGCTATGATTGTGGATAATAAAACTGTTTTCGAAATTGAAAAAGTGAAATGAAGAGCATAATACTTCGTAATGAGGTTGTATGTTTATGCGTCGGAACCTGGGCGTAACGGCAATTTTTTCGAGAAAAAATGGCCGGCGAAAATTGGCGAAACACCAAGCGAGGTCTACCCGTGCCTTCTTTCATCCCCGCCTATCCACGCGACTCTTCGGCACCGCGAACCACTATATACGCAGGCCTGTAATTCTCGAGATGAGGCCGCGCGCGACACTCAGCAGGGACAAACCGAGAGTGGAATAATCCAAAATCTCGAAATGGATAAGGTACTTTTCCATTGTCTCCATTAGTTGAATCCCTTAATTCGTTGCGAAAATTGAGATGAATTTTTTTGAGTAAATGTATGTTTTTATAGAAATTACATCAGGTAATATGGAATTCTTATTGTGTATTTATAAAACGTAAATTATGGTCTGCAAATGTATAGAGCCCACAAAGTTAGCAATTGTAATACTGTTAAAAATATATATACTGGAATATTTTTCAAATCCAAAAATAATTTATTAATGATATATATGCATATATCCGATAGTAAAATAAAAATTGAATTTCAATTCAATTATATGCGAATAAAAAATATTGAGCTACATTACATGAAAAAACATAAATGGCGAAATCTGAAAATTCATAAAAGGTAAAGAATATACTAACCTCTAAATCACTATAAAAATATTTTATCCAAAAAATAGGAAATTCCTTAAATTTTAAAATGTTGACGATACATTATCAAATGCATTTAAATCGGAAAATAATAAATGTTTAAAATCGAGTGAAAATAATTTAGAAAATAATTTTGCTTATACAAATGGATTAAATTTTCAATAGAAATTTTATTTCCTTGATCAATGCGATTCCTGTGACGTAAATTCATCCATTGCTATTTTCCCATTACCATACATCATAAAATTTGTTATTTTCAAACCAAACTTAGATCACCATAGTTCGCATAAAAATGTACAAATTCCACGTTGTAAATGACATTAGATGGAATATTCCAATATGAGGTGAATCGCAATATTCCCGTATAAAAAATACATTAATTTTTAAGGGGGATGCACCACTACTCAGAATACTGACAATTTATCGGAAATTGTTTTCGAACTTATCTCTACAAAATTCTAAAATATATTCGTCAGAATCCAAATATACGAATTTAGTCTTAACGAAGCGAATTCATATCTATACAATAATACTTTCCGATACATTTCAATCAATGAATAATAATATTTAAATCCTATGCCTTTCAATACATTCGAATCTAAAAATAATGCCTGTAAATTTAAAGATGATGTTTTAAAATGATATTCTAGTCATTTAAATCCGTTTTAATCAAAATCTATAGGTAAATTTAATAGTGCGTATCGATTATTTTCCATTTACAATGAATTAAGAAGCATAGAATTTAATTTGGATTCCGTTATTACGAAATGAATTCCATTCAATTCTAAGCATTTAAATCTGTCAATAAACAATTACGTAATTATATATTATATATTATAATTATTGTTGGATTGGAATGTATTGAAAAATATAGAATTTAATTTTTTAACGAAATCCATTCTAATGAAGCGAATTCGTATATATACTTCGATACATTTTAATGCATTTAAATCCATAAATAATATTTTCAAAATAAATTCTGTGCTTTTCAATGCATTAAATCCATGCGCAATGTTTATAAATCATATTCTATACGTTTCAATGTATCTGAATCTAAATACAATCTTTGGAAATTAAATGTGATCCATGTAAATCTGTCTCAATCAAAATCTAAGCAATTTTAATTGCACGTGATGATTATTTCTGAATAATATGAATTGAAAAGCATTGAATTTGATTTCAAAACGAATTCCGTTATAACGAAGGGAATTCATATTTATAAATTATATTCTATGCATTTTAATAGATTATCTTCCCAAATTTAATCCTATACATTTAAATAAGTTTTAATCAAAAACTGCGTTTAATTAATTTTAGTTCAAATGTATTGAAATGTATAGAATTAAATTTATAAATAGCATTCGTGGATAGAACTGCATTGGAATGTACTGAATTAATATCTATTCTATGTAACGTATGTATGAATCTAAAGTATAAATACGTTTCGTTCTAACTGAATTTGTTTCAAAACCTTTGCATTTCAAGAATTGCTGGGCAGTTATTCTTGATCTCAAATTTAAAAGAATAACAAAATCGACAATAATACTTGAATACTTGAACTTAGGTATTCCCTTTAATGACTTTTACTTTTCCACTGAAAAACAAAAATTGAGCCGGACGATTAAATTCAGGCAACAACTGATAACAATTATCTCGTCTATGAATTCCAAAACGCATTTGAAGATGACGCATTTCACGAGATAATCTCGTAGGAAAATTGCAAATCTCATTAGGTACTGCCTGATTATTGTATCACTCGAATTTTCAGGTCTTATGTCACAAAATGTAAAAATGGTCTTATATATATAGCCACAAAAAATATGCAAATCGCCTTTGACACATGAATGTCCTACGTCAAGCTCATCATCATCATCTATTTCCAATTAATGTGCTCAATAATATTCTCCCCCAGTATTCCCAAGCTAGACTACTCTCGGATCTGTCCATCTGACTGCGAGTAGCATATATACGGGAAAAATGTCGATAATAACGTCCATCAGGGATATTCTACCTGAGACCAATGACCAAGAAGACGTCGAATAAGAAGATGAGAACGAAACGGACAGCGTTCGTGCAAGTTAGGAATGCGAATAGTGCAAACCGAACGGGTCTTAATTTACCGGAATGGTCGGGCCAAGGATACGATTTTGAGGTTATTTCATTTCTGGAAGTCGGTTGATTTCGCTGATTCCCGATGGAGAACGAGACGAGGCAAGGGAACGACTGCGGTATCTCTCCCGATACGGGCTATAAGACCGCGCATCAGAAATACGCAGTCGGAGGCACGTCGCGATGAAATGAGACGCGCCGCAATGGCAAATAAATCGCCTCGCCCGCGTCACGTCTCGATTCAAGCGAGACCGAACGCTCATGAAAGCTTATGACGGACCCTCGCTGTCTTTGATCTTAAACCGCCGGCTTGGCCTTATAGAATTCCGGTTGACAGTGTTCCCTATGCTCGCCAGCTTTTTCCATCGGCACTTTCACCTATGATGCCGTCCTACCATCGGCTCGATCGGACGATTTGATACGAAGCATCCACCAGTTCAATAGGTCGAACGATCTTGCTTCAATTTCATTTTGTTTCCGCTCCGCTTTATAATATCTCGGTATATACTCCTCAATTTGAAAGTAACTTGCGATTCGCTTTGCCTCGCTCGATCAAAAAATCGTCGATTGTTTTGAATGCTGCCCATTCTGTTGGTGTTGTTTAAAGTGGTTTCATTCCTCGACAGAACACTGATGTATGTCGAATTCCTACACGGGATATAACATTATCAACAAGTGCGGAACGGAAAATTTTCAATGTCTTCTGAGAAGGCCAAGGTTATAATTCCTGATTCCCTCAAATCCTCCTTCCCTCTATATACTTATAGCATCTAATACAGATGTTCTTTTCATTAAAACTATAGTCGAGCACCAATTTAAAACCAACAAATTCCATCATCCCGAGGATCGATTAATCGTAACGTCATTAATCGATTAATAATAACGTCAACGACGTTCGCTTTTCCCTAATTGAATGACATTAGCTAACTTTCAGCCCTCGCTTTTCCAAGATAGACTCGCAAGTATAAGCGCAGCTCATATATAAGTAATTTACCAACATGGATATCGCGTGTGCGTTCTACTTCTACGCGGTTTCTTCCTCATCCCATTATCGAACTATCCCTCGTCTTGTTGGATACATGGCTTCCTTCGTTTCAAAATTAGACGTTTCAAAAGTGAACATTATACGCTCGGAACGGAAACTAGCTTATGCGTTGCATCTTTAGTATGCTCCGATACATGCGCCATTACCAACTTTTACTTCGCAGTACGCGGCGATGTGCATACCTACTTTAAAACTCGCAATTAGAGCCGAGTTCTTATACTCGGGCCGAACCAATTTCTTCCTCATCTCGCAATCGATATATGCGCCTACAATTTCCATACAAAACCGTCATTTCTGGTTAATAAAAGGGCGCCGTCATTCGCAAAAAAGTTTTCCAATTTTTCGCCTTTATTCGATACGAGATTGGTATCTCACCTTACATTCGCATTGGCATCCGTCAATTGGCATATGTCATTTGAGGAAAAACAAAACGCCGCGTCATCAGCGACAGAATGAAAAATCGCAATTTGTAAATTACCCCATTGAGCGTATTAAGCGTAATAACCACAATGGTCGAAGGTCCATTACCGAACGGGCCAAGAAGCGTATAATCTAATCGAAAATTAGGTTCCGTAACCGATAAACAATGTCGCGGCAAGGAAACGAAATGACAAGCATTTGCCGGGGTTTTCCGGCGGAAACCCGCATGACAACAGACATTACAAATACGAGGTGGCCGTTAGATTCGCCAGCGGATAGTAACGAGTAATAATGACATATCGTCGCAGCGGGACCCGCGACTACTCGCGTATAGGCATACCTGCGTGAACTCAGTGTGCCTGCATATTGCACGAATTTACCGGGAATACTTGAGGCGCAGTTGGTCGCGCATGCGCGTCACATGCGATACTCCCATAACTTTTACCAGTAACAGACGGCCGACTTTTATTTTGCGTGGAATTCGTCAGCCGTACACATACATATAATGCCCGACGTGGCTTACTTCAAACAGAAATTCCCGAAAGTCACAGTCAATTATTCAGTATGTTATTACCGCGGTAACTGGCTAAATTGTAAGGTGCACTAATCGCATTTGCCAAATAATATGTTAAAATATACTTAAATTGAATACTGATGCTTAAAGCGAAACACTTTTCGTTCACGTGAGGAGTTGTACGATGAGTCTCGAAAGAATGAGTAACTGACTTCCTCTTAAATATTTACCAATTAGTGGTGAATTTAACTCCCAATTGTCATCTTTCCAGCTGGATGGACTCGACGTATCCAGGAACAGTGACGGTAAATAAAAAAGAGTATAAGTAAGAAAACGTGGCTGAAACGGATAAAGAAGAGAGGGTATACGCAATAGGAGGAAAAAAAGGGTTACTGGACAGCGACGGACAACGCGGTTACGTGGGCGGCCCGTAATTGTCGGCAATCCCGCGCGGACATTCGCTCGACGCAATTTGCAAGTGGAGATAACAGGTTTCGCCTGGAAAGAAAGCCGCAATTTCGTTTCTGGCATATGGTTCTTTTGTGGTTTAGGTCGAAAAAAGAAATAGGAACTGACGATAGCTGCGCGACACCGAATTGTTGCCGAAGCTAAGTGCCGGTACTCGACTCGTACACTTTGTTTGGGCGAACCGCGATTTAGGTACACGGGCGAGACCCTCCAGTTACGCAATGTCCTTCGTCACTTTTACGTTTTACGGTCGTTTCCTCTTATCGGTAAAACCGTGGAGAATTTACTTTCAAAAAAAGCGAAATATGCACCAATAAAGATAAACACCCTTGAAAAGCATATCTGACATGTGTCGAGTGATATTAGCTCCTCTTGGGTTGTACAATCTTTCTTTTTTGTTATAGTCTTATAAATGTCATTAAAGTGGAGTAAATTCCAGTCCCACATAATTTATTCTGTTATCCTAACCTAACTGGAGCCAACGCCACGAACAATTCCTTCACTTTAAGGAATTCGAGTAGCCAACGAATGTAAATGCAAGAATCGGAAAACAGGATCTCCCATTGCAGGCTCACTGATATCATCGCAAGCATCGAATGAAAAGTTGTAATTGGACGACATTTAAGAACAGCAGTTTCTGCGAAGGATTTCTTAGTTTCAATTATTGCGCAGCCGCTCTTCGATCGTGACTAAATGGAAGCGAAGATCGGCTCGCCAAACATGATACTCACAGGATTTCTCATGGTGGTAATGATAGCCGTGCAGTGAGTATGCATGAGGCAGTCCTATACACGACGCTGGCCGATTCCCTCGTATCATTTTTGGCATTTCGCCTTTCGACCTGCCGCGGCTCTCTCGAATTAATCGGCCTTTTTTTTATGCGCTGCAGTCTATAATCGTATATGCAAATCGTCACGAAGTAGCTGCGGAGTGAAGCAATTGCGGCGTATTAAGTCGTCCTGCCAGTCTCCGATCGAGGGAATCGATCGGAATCGGTGGCGGCCTACCTTGACCCCAAACCCGGAGAATCGTTAAGGTCCTCAAGGCGCCAATTGCGGGAAAATCGCCGGCGCCATCTTGGGAAGTGCAAATCGCGCGGTTCTTCCATGCTACACCATTATACAAAGATGCGCGAGATTGGCCATAAAGCACTGCCTTGGAAATCGTCTTCTTCATAAAAAAAAAAAGTTTTTTTTTTAAATATTTTACATTAAATTTAACTGATTTTTCGATTATTTCGAAACGTCGAACGTTACCGTGAACCTTTTGGCCCTAATAGAATAACTGCTAATCCTATTATCGATCATCAGAGCTGACGAGCGATCGATGGTGTAATTCTATCCTGACACGGTTAAGAGTAAAACTCTGATCTTTTTAATGCATTTAAGTTATTACGGAGATGCATCGGTGTTACTTTCGAATTCAGTGGGTACATTTTCTACGATTCATCATGTTGCAATAATTCCACAGAACCATAAAGACAAATTATTGCACCTGCTCATTCGATGTCTGTTTACACGAATGAAACCATCGAGGACGCAGAACAGGTTGGTCGGCCTGCCGTTTCGATTGATCGCAGTCGATTTTTTTCCTCTGTTCCTTCTACTCCTCGTATTATTAAAAAGCACACGCCATAATTTTCCCAACGGCGCGTTGGCTTAACGGTGAAAAAAAAACAGACGCGAAAGTCGAAGATTGGAAAAACGACACCCCTGGTACGAATGCACAATATGGCCACTTAAAAGACGGCTAATTCAGGAATATTGAAGTAAACGTGAAAGGTGCTTTGTTAGAGGTCGAATTGGCCCGATGAAATTCGAAGCCGGTATTTTTCTGTACGTCCGATAAAGAAAACTTGCGCGACGAGCGGTCCATTCGATTACGATCCGATTTTTCTTCTTCCCAAGCAAGTTTTTTACTTGTTTTTTTTTCTCTCGTCTGTACCGAACTTTAAAAACATACTTGCTATTATGTCGTTATGAATGTCACGGCTAAGATTACTGACAACCGAGGAAATCACAGTTTATAATTCCTTAATATTACGTTTATATATTATACGTATAATATATCAATTTATTAATAAAGAAAATGAGTGTCATAGAGACGTAGCAGTTTTATCATTGTATGCGAATACTTGTTAGCGGTGGTATTGTTTTTCTGTACTTTTATATCTCATTGATTTTCTACAGTGGTCCTACCGCAACAACCTGGTCCAACCGTGACTACCATTTTTTAATGCCTAAAACTCTCTAAACTTTGCCAATCATAATGGAACCTACCGTGCAAATTTGAAAACATGGACCAACCATGACCACCCTCGCCTGCACATTCCTTAGATTTCCACTAGGTGACACGTTAACCTGCCAGAACTTGACCATGACAAGTCCATCCAGTCAAATAATTCTAAAAATCTAAAGTTTAAGTTAATAATCCAAGAAGCTAACTTAATTAAGTTTAATCTTTTCGTCAATTAAGTGAACTTTTTCGCTATAATATCGCAGGTAGATAATGATCGGTATAAATACAAGCAAATAGTTAAGAATTTTACGTCTTTCTTTGTTCAACGTCAAATATTTGCTCAGCACGAGTATGACAATATTTGAGTTATTAGCACCGCTTCGATGTACACGAGGTCTCGTTCGATCGCAGGTTCGAGTGTCGAGAAAGTGGGACGCAGCCGATGCATTGTACCCCGCAACGTGGGAATTTGTAGGGGATGAATCGAGCCCAGCAGGACCCGGAGCTAATCTGCCCATCGCCTTTGACAAATTCGTGAGATGATGACGGATGCCATTTACCGTATCCCATCCGTTTCGTGTCATCGCTTGACGCGGGTGAACGATGATCGAACGATAATAATTTAGCGAGGCTTCAATTAAGGCCATCAGATCGTGCGCTCTGTGTAAACCTACTTTAAACTAGAAACGACGCCCTTTCATTGCGATTTTACTATAAACATACACGCGTCACGAGGAAGATACGCGGCACGTGCCGCTTGTTCCGACACCCGCTTATCGGATACTCCGATTCGTTGGATTCTTCTCACAAGATTGGCGTAATCAAGGGCTTGTCTTTAGGTGAATGAAGGAGCTCTTATATTGGGCTTAGGGCAAGAGTGACACGATAGGTAACATTGAATTTCTTATAACGCAACGTTACTTACACTCTATTCCTTGATCGCAATCAATACTTGGTAAAGGATTCCATTGTAAGTATTACGATATTACGATATTATGTATCGCATTAATACCATATTTATTATTTCTAATTAATTCAATAATTACGTATCTGGGGATCTTTTATTAAAACCACTATCAGCGCTGAATACCCGCTCATAAACCATCGAGCGCACTCGTTCTCACTCTCCCTTTAGCAGTCTATTATGTCGAGGTCGGCATCATGCATCACGAGGCTGCCAGAGAATGCGTTACTTTGATATGTAAATAAAGGCGCTGTAGGGGTACCCGAAAATGCGTCGTTCGACACCTTCACTAGACCCAGACTCTCTCGCTCTCTCCTGCACGCACCGGGGATACGAGCCGAACATCGAGGTGGGTCTCTGATTGGTACAGCGATGTGCATTCGCATCAGCGAATCTTCCATATCGGGGTACTACATCGCCGGGATCCAGAGGGGAATCGAGATCCCTCTTCGTGGCAAAACGTCCGCTGACACCGAGGGAGACATCCAATATCGCCGTTATCTGCTTCATCCTGCTAATATTGACTCGACGGGAGATCACCTCGTCTTAAAGCCCCTTGTGTTCCTTCGACCTGTTTTATGCTCTTGTACAAACAGAATTTTCATTTTCTTACAAGTTCCCTTGATCTAACTTTAATTTCAAACATTCGGTAATTTTTTGGCAATTCTAAACAGCTTATTAAAAACATTTGACGCAATGGTATAACAACGTGTCCGGCACCAAATAACAACGTGGGAAATCATAAATTCTACATTTGTTGTCCAGATAACTACGAATAATGGACGTCCAAGCATTGGATGTAATACAGTCATTACCCAGTGCAACCTGACATATTGAAAGCACCAAGATGCTTGACGGACGCCACCTTGTTGGCTATACAATATCATTGATTACTCAGACATAATTCACGTAGATTTCTGTGGATCATCTGATTTTTAATCATCACAACATGACACATTTCTCAATGAGCAATCAAGAGCGGTACGTCCAAACTCACCAATTATCAACCGCACACTTGAAGAATGATCGAAAGTGGCGTAGGTATAACGTTTTATCGCATTTATACACCCAATGCTTTATGAAATTGGCAGTCGTACTGAAAATTGCTGCAAGTCGGTAACAATCATCAGGCGAACTAGGAACGGTATTTCCCATTCATGAGCCTGCGGCTCGTCACACGTGTATACATATATATGCGCAAATCGTTTAATATTCGCTACGTGAGATCGCAGCAGCGTTGCGAAATTGAAGTCCTCGTAATCGAACGAGAAAAGGACCGCATATTTTTATTCTCACTGTCATTATGGGCGCGCCGAGGTGTATCATTGGCATGCCTAATGACGACTGCGGTCATCGAACGGTCGCGCGTGCAACGATCGACTTTCACGCAATAAGCGCCGATCCGCCTGGAATACGAAAGTATTGCGGCCAATTGCACCTCGGTATCGCTCGACGATCTCCGGCGAATTAATTGGTCCATTCGAATTACGGCCCCGTCACTCCCTTCCCAATGAAATGGCACGAAACGACGGCACATAATGATAACTATCATCGCATGCCAAACTGCAATGTTGCTGACATTCTCTACTTTCTGGACGTATATGTGTGTATGCATACAATAATCGAGTTCGCATTCGTGTATTCATAATCGAAGCTCGAGCGACTTGCGGCGCCGCAAGCTTCGACTAATTTACTTACGTCACCCGCGAATATTTGCAGATGAAATCGCGGTAATGCGGAATGAAGCAGAAATGCGAAATATGCTCCATTAAATAACTATGTCTATATATGTGCGCGATGCAGTGCATTCAACCTCTTCCTCTCCGAGGATAATCAATCTAACCTACATGGTTATGAAAACGAAAAAAAAAATTAGTTTCCTTGATGGAAATCTCTAAAATCATGAAACTAATGGTCGCAATGACTTTCTTCAGGCTTTAATAACAATTTTACAATAATTCTCGCATCAAATATTTTCACTATTACTATTTTTTTTTATCTGTGCCACTGGATGAGTCCAAGGACAATTGTCGAAGAATACAACAAATTCGAATGATATTATCGTCGTTAAATATGCCAGGTTTACATATATACATATGACAATATCAGACCTAAGCCGTTCAGGAGGACGTGTGACGTCAGATCGGCCGACAAGCGAGTGGAAGGTGCACGAGCTCTGCCCCCCCCCCCCCGTCACCCCTCTGCTGTTTATCTGCAATCGCAGGTAAGAAAGGCGTGGCCTAGGCATCGACCAATCGTGAAAGAGAGGCCGTGCTGTTACCTGCCAAGGCGATCGTTTGCGATTCGCGCAGGTTACCTGAAAATTCCTTCGTATCTTAATACGTCGTTCGGGGTCTTATCAGGTGCACGATAAGAAAAGGCGCGACTTATCGACCTGGCAAATTCGTTCGTTACGTGTTAGAAAAAAAAGAATAACCTTGTCGACGAACCGGCGAACAGGCAATGCTCGTTATTAGAGCGATTAACCGTTAAGTGGCGGTAAAATCACTATGGTCGTAAAAAAAACGTGATGCATGCATATGGGTAAATTTATATACAATGTTCCGACGAGTAGGAATATGTAGAATTAGTATCGAAATACATATCGATCAAAATCTATCTCGTAAGCGAGAAAAGAACAGCTTCGCTACAATTAATGGACGTGATCAATCATTCGCCGTAAATACGATAGAATCCACGTGCATGAATGGTTGTCACTGCGCGAATCTCCTATCCTGACGAGATCACAGCTGTAGGGAAGGGTCTGATAATAATACGAATCACGGATAAGAGACCTCCGAAGGAGAGGATGAAATACCGGTTGCACTCGGTGTTACACTCGGCGGCGAGAGTTTAACTCTAGAGGTCAGGAGTGTAGGCACGCCAGGACCTCCCATCGGTTACACTCCTGCCGCTTTCGCGATTACGATAACTTTCTTATTTGTTCTTCTGCCTTTTCTCCCCCGCTTTCTTACCGCAGCGGCAATTACCCTCGACTAAGTCGCTCCTTTAATCTTGACTTTAGACTTGGCAATTCGGATTAATCGCAAGATTAAGACTCGGCACGTGGATATAACCAAGCCGCGTAAAACAAACCGCCGCCGCGCGACGGACCACCGAGGAGACGAATACTTTATTGTCCTCGCTTCCGGGCGATAATGATTTATCTTTGAAAAAAGAACAGTACGATTTCGGACCTGGACGTATCTTATCACAACTGAATGATTTTTTAATAGTATCGGCAAAATAAAAGATTGTGATAAACATGTCGATAGGCTTAAGAATGCTTTGAATATTATCGGGAAAACATCAACGACAATAACGACGACAATAACAAAAATGATGACGAGACGATAACCGAGACGACAGTAACGTATTGTTGGAACCCTCTTAATTTATTCTAAACATTCTACTATTGAAATGATATTGGTATAATAATGGCAAATTATAATGGGCAATTATTTGGCGAAATATGTCGGTCTTTCAGTGCAGATGAATTTAAAGACTTGGAACTGCTGCGGCGGTCTGGATAGTATGCGAACAATACGACTAGTCATGATGTATTGCGGATAAGACTATTATTCACGATATTATTAATCATCTGATTTACTCATTGTTATAATGGTGGTCCAATCTACTATTAATCAAGGGGTTCATGTTGACACGGGGATCCACCGATGGATACTGATAAGTAATCATATATTTCACGCCATAATATACATTCGAGCAAAAAAAAAACATGGAATCAAATGGAATCCATAACCCATATTAACATAATTTCCAACGCAACGATTTGTTA
The DNA here is from genome assembly GCA_030522945.1 of Trichopria nigra. NCBI lineage: Eukaryota > Metazoa > Arthropoda > Insecta > Hymenoptera > Diapriidae > Trichopria > Trichopria nigra. Next base: position 16,387 of record JAPYZR010000862.1, read on the forward strand.
TGCATAACTGTAATTTTTGCTTTTTTAGGCTCCACTCGTGATTCGATCCGCGAATCCCCGTTCTCCTTTGTAAAGTACGCCCAAAGGCACCTTTTTCACGACGGAAAAATGAGTTGGAACGGAAGTGACTTCGAAACGGCAAAACGTTAGAGCGTGGAGCAGAATGACGCAGTGCCATCCGGAGCGAACCTCCTATAATGCAAACAAGGAAGCAACAATGGTCCGGCGGATCCCTAAACGCGCGTTACCCACCCATAGCACGTGCGATATTTTCGCCGCTCGGAATGAGAAACCGGAGCACTGCAATCAGATTTCCAGGGTACCTCCCGCGTTGATAATTCGACACGAGAGCGGCCCAGTGTCGAGCCGGAGCTCCCCGCCGATTTCACCGCTACCAGGAGGGTGCGCGTTACGCCCCTGAGATCGGCACCCTTTAGCCGGCAAACTTTCCACGCACTTTTTTTTCCCTTTTCGCGTTACTTTCTTGCTCGCGCGTTCCTAAAAAAAAAAGGGAGTACGCAGCTTGGGGGTACACATCCGCTTTACCATCCGAGACTCGCGAACCCGTTTTCCACGGCGTTTACGCCCACCGGAAGCAGCTGATGCGGATCCTGAATAGTCCGTTTCGGACGAAGATGTATGTATAAAAGTTCGGGATCCGATTACAGGGTCTTGAAAGCGAATCGAACGTTATGGTTTCGCCGTTTTGGGGTGACCGTTTTGCCGGAACACGCGCGACAAACCGTTCGCCAGTTGCATCGGGCCAGAGCGACCATTGTTTTCGGGGCCTCTTTGATAGAATGACAATGCGTGGAAGGAGCGGCATGCAAATTATTGGTGGATATATACGATTCAATTGGTTTTAATAGAAATGCACCGCATTCGCGATTCTATTGAGCAGTTTATGCATTTCGGTGATATTTACGCCGAGGACTTACCTGAAGGAGCATGGGCAATCGTGCCTGTTACGACACGTCTTACCGAAGTCTATATTTACTGTCGTCTTATTGGTTTGAACGAGAAATGAAAATATAAAACCATTGTCAATTCACTGCACGACGATGAATGACAGTCTCTAACTTGGCAATATCACCCCAACAAAGAAATAGTTTGCGTTAAAAGTAAACTAATATTTTTACCTTTAGTGGTTTGAACATATCTTATCTCGAAACATACAAGGAAAAGCAATGGTTTCATGAAAAGCGATAAAAGTGAATTGATAGGCCAGCCTTACGGTCCAATTCAACGAATCACTTGATTTAAAAAAAAAATGATACACACTTCCTTGAAATTCCATCAAGATACAAAAGACTCCCAATTAAGAACGCAAACTAAATATAAAAGTTGATTGATCGCCAAACGAAGTAAACGTCGATTGCAGGCTACCGATAAAAGCCGAGATGGAAACTGGTGGGCGTGTATAATACTGTTTGTGTCAACCATCTGACGTAGTGACTGAAACAGTGCGCTCACCAGATTGCACACGAGTGGATCTTGAATGCTGGAAACATCTGCGCGGTTAACGTATATATATATGTGTAAGGTGTCGTGATGGATGTGGTCCAGAATTGACCAACCGGGAGTCCCCCACGAATATTAACGGTCCAGCGAGGGGGCCTCCTTTTTTTCTGTTCATGGATAAACAGAAGTTAAAATATCAGTTGGGGTCTGTTATATTGCGTCACCTACATATAAATTTGTTTGCCTTCATTGAATTCGTGACGTGCTAACAGGGCATATACTATAATTTTCCTAAAATTTCAGTAAAGTTTTAACATAAATAAATATAGTTGTCGTATATTCGGAACAAGTTTTCAGAAAAAGGTACGATATATATATTTTATCGTTTTTCCAAAAATTTCCAATAAAGAGCTGGATACCATTTTGTAAAAATTCGAATTTCGCTTTTATATCGGAGTACGTGCGTATACCCGAAACGTTCGAGTAGTGGCTGCAAGAACAAAGTAATCAAATAAGCCAAAGGCAGGAATTGTTCGTTGAAAACCAGCAATTTTTCGCATACAATTCCAAAACCCGAAATTACCGAAGCACAGAGGAGAAACGAGGAGTCCGTACCGAGTGATCGTCACCTTAGCAATTTTATCGCGCACACCCAACAACGCCCTGGACCACCTAGGGGTCGTCAGGGGCGGATATTCCAAGGCCTCCGATACGCCCTTGCGCGTGCTGCGAGAAATCCGCCGACGGCTCCCCGATGGGATGCATTGGTAACAGGCGTCATCCGGGACGAGGCGGCATTAGAGGTCGAAGAAAGACGGGACCTCGTGGCCCCGTCAGGGCCCCGTGTCGCGCGTTACTCCCTGCACGCGCGCGCCAGAAAATTTGGTACCCACCCAAAATTATCTGTGCGAGGGCGTATATACATATATATATAAAGAATATATAAAAGCGACGCACTTACGCCTCGCACTGGCCAATTATTTACCCTTGGGCAAGCTAACGAAGCGTCTTCGAAACTCGGACTCGATAGATGGGCGTTGCGACTTCTCGCCTTTCGCCGCGTGCTACTAAAAATATGCCTTTCAATTTACGTCGGAAAACGTGCTTTTCAAGATAAATCGGGTGCTTTCTGAATTAACTTTGGCATTTTCAAGATTTATGCTGGTCATAACTTACTCGCTGATATATGCGCAATAGTTGTACGTATTTACTGCACTTCTCGCAGAAAGGGACAGGGAGACATTTACCTTTCATCGTTTCGTTATTAAAAATTATTATTTAATTTTGTACAAATAAATTGATTTAATTTTATATAATACTATATAATTTTATATAATTTTATATAATATAATTTTTTTCATCAAATATTGTAAGAATGGTACTAAAAATGTATCTTTATTCTTCAAGGCGTTTTTTGTTTTTACAGTCTAAATACTAAAATTAATTACAGCAACAGTTTAATTGCGGACGAAAGTTTAGCGATAGTTTTCTTCGGACATTTAGAAGTTAATAAAAATAATCCACTAATGACCAATACGAACTCTTTAAATTGTTTAAAGTGAGAGTTCACTTTTAAACATTGAGAATTGAGACGCTTTTCAAAACATTTGAATTTTCACTCTTTAAGAATGATTCTAAGGTATCAAAAGGTGATATCACTGTGTCATATATATAGAACATTTAATTTTTTAAAGTTAAAATCTAGAGAAATTTAATTTAATTCTAATAGATAACAATTAATAAATCACAATGGAAATTTCATTTTAAAATCTCCAATAACTAATAATAATGTTAATAAAAACAAAACATAAATTAAATTAAAATTCTTCATAATTATTATTATCATACTCTCAGTAAATGACATCTTTTTAACAGCATAAAAACTGTTGAAAAAAATTATAATGAATGATTGTAATGAATGATTGAAATGAAAAAATTCATTATTATTATTAAAATTAAAATGAAAAAAAAAAATGTTTTGACAAAGACACAAATCAATACAAAATTAAAAAGATTGAAAATTCGGCAAATAACAAAAATGAATTAAATAAAAATTAAATGCTTGATAGGCGCAACAAAATATTGATTAGAAAAAAGACATTTTAAAAAATATTTATCAAAAAAATTGTTAGTGTATGAAATGTGAAAATAAAATAAAAATAACATATAAAGAACATTTATATAAATATATACGTATGTATATGTATAAAAATTTATATAAAGAATTAAGGCAATTTCAAGAAAAAATCGCGAATTTAAAAAAAAAGATTAAAAAGTAATAATAAAACTTGATAAACTTGAAACAAGAACAAATATAAATGAAATAAATTCGAATGAAGTAAAAAATAAAAGGCAAATATTGAATTATTCTTATGAATTTAAATTTATAAAGGTAGAAAAAAACTTAAAACGTCATTCTTTACGCCCTTTCCACAATATATAAAACAGTTAAAAAAAAACCTTAACCTACCAGCTGCTCGTTACAGCTTATAAATATACCACTTAATAATGAACTATATACCGATGAAGTAAAACGACGTACTCTTATCTCAAGCTAAAAGCTTGTCATGTGATGCCTTAATGCAAAATATGTTTCATTTATACAACGTGCTGTTGTATTTATTTCAGTAACAATTGCATTAAAAATATTTAAACGTTTCCTAAAATAACCGCTTTTCAAACAAAACAAAAAAAATTTATTCATATTTTTTTGTATTAGTTTTAACATTGCTTTGCGTACTTAAGAGAAATTGTTATAAACATTCAAGGAGGTTTTTTAATTTATTAAAATCTTTTTTATTGTAAAATAGCATTTGATAAAATTTTAGATTTCATTTATTCAGTGATTATGATTAAAATTAATTTGGAATATATATACTTTAAATTAATATTTTTATTTCACCATGTTGACATCTGGAGATAATCAAATTTATATAATTCCATTAAGAGATGTGTTGTGCAACATCAAAGAACAATTTTCATGTAGAAATTAAAAAAAATGGATTCATCTTTGAACATGATTGATTATTAGAGGAAAAGGCAAGTCACACAAAAATGTATATGTATATAAAATCTCTAAAATTAACTTGCCTCGGGAAACAATATCCGGAACGTTACCGCGGTGATAAATCAAAATTTTCCATGAACGGCACGGTTTCTTTTCTTTTCTGAAATTAATTAAGAACGAATTATCACTGTACCGAACCTATATTAGTTTCTCTTAATCATTCTTTCATCGTTTAACAATAAAACTAAAAAATTCTTAATAAAAGCATACATGGTAAAAAATTATCATTTCAAAATATTAATCCAATAGTATAATATAAACATTAAGACCTTAAACTTATACTAATTATTTATAACATGTTTATCATTTTTCTAGCACATATAATGAACTTTATCAAGTACCTTATGGGGAGTACTGTGTAGCCCTTCCTGCTAATACAAACATATTTTCGGCATCATCTAAAAAAAAACCAAACCACACGAGAAAAACCTGGATTGGAAGGACTGAAATAGTTTTTCCTCCAAACGTCATTGAATCGGATCCAATTAAATATTATAATTATCATATTATTGATTAATTATTAATCGAATCTTTCCATGTATTCCAAAGATCAGCCCTTTATACCCCTTTCGTCCAAAAAAGCCCACTTGACAGCATCATTCTTATTTGATGAGCTCAAGTCTGAAATGAAATTTTCATCAAAGACCTATAAAAAAGTCTTCACTTCAGCCCTTTCTCCCTTCATTTTTTCGCATCTTTTCAAGTAGCATATTAATTCCCTCGACCTCAAATATTGATTTTCGAACCTGACAATGCGGAACGGCCGAGAACAGAAGAGAGGAAAGGGTGAACGGATACCGAAAAGACAACGACCGAAAAAAAATTCGTTTCTTCGCTCGAGCCGATGATGAAAAGCAAAATGGCGATCCGCGCACTTCGTGCACTAGTGCGGCTCGGGAGAATAAGAGCATATATATAGCGGTGCGGGAACCAGAATAAAGGTCTCGTTATTAAGTAATTAAAAGCCATTACTAGTGCTATCCTTTATTGCGATAATGGCGAAGCCGAGAAGAGGCGCCGACAATGAAGCGGCAGTCAGACCCTCGTCTTCATTCCTGGTGTGTTCCTCTACCGATCAGGCCGGACTTTACCTTCGTAATCCAATAATATTCACGCAACGTCCAATACTACGTCGTAGTCGTCGCACGCGTCAATATCCGCTCTGGAATGACCTTGAAATAGGTTCATTACTTGGGGAATTCCAATCGGGTTCCGTCGAGTTGTCCTCGAATTATCGTCCGTTTTCGTAATAAAATAAAACGATATCGAACGGTCCGCGCAATCACCGTTTTTGCCAACCATTCGCTGGACCGTCAATTTCGATTAAAACTGAAATTCAATTCACGTCATATGTGAATGATTGATTACTTTATTTTAGGTTTATAAAAAAAAAAAAAAACACGATTGCTAATGACGGACAAAGAAGAACATTATCGAACCTTTACATCCAATGACAAGATCTTCAATAGTACAATATGATTAGTACAATTTTGCATTTACTTTGATACCAGAGGTTGGTTTAACTTTTAGACATGAATAAGTACTGATTTTCGATTACTTATACCCATTTACAAAGGATGACCTATTGCCTAAAGGCGATTAAAAGTGCCTTTCAGTTGCTTAAAGCCAACAAATGTTAATCTTTTCCCATTTTAAGTTGTTTAGGCTGCATGAAATAAAGTGTATCAGCTTTTAGGCACTGTATAAAGAGTGACTTTTAAAGCTACCTAAGGTCCCATGCTCTAAAGAAATTGTCTAATGTCATTACAATTTTCTAGATTTACTTGCAATCATCCATCAATATTATCAAAGCAGTAATCATCGAATGTCTGTCACCTTTAGGCAAAGTTTAAGACGAATGAAGATCAAATTTCGAATGACTTCTAGTTGCCAAAGTCGGTTCTTGTTAATTACGAAGAAACTGTCGTAATAAGAAATCAACAAATGATGCCAATGTAGGCCAACCAAGAAAGCGAGTAAATAAGAAACAAACATCAATTGCACAACTCAAACGGGGGGTTAACAAAAAGGGCCATATAACGACAAACTTTAAATTAAGGACAGACGGAGAACTTTCGGCCTTGAAAACGCCTTTCGCAATATCACAAAACCATTTGCAGAAAGAAAGAGAATGAGCGAAACCCTAGTAGAAAATCAGTCCAGTTTTTGGCTAGTTTCTGTCCAGTTTGCTTTTTCCCCATGTTAAAGGTATAGGATAACTGGGCAGTGTATAACAGAAAACTGGACAGATTTCTACCAGGGAAGGTATCTGTCGGCGAATGCAAAACAAATCGGGACCACACCGAAAGTGAGTGCACTGGCTGCGGTGGATTTTATTTGCCCTTTCGTAAAGGTCGTGGGCAAAAGGCAGTCCAGGAGTGCCAAGCTTCGACTATAAAACGCTATGCGATTAGCGACTCCCTGCCCTCGGTGGATTAATGAGCCGTGCGTGTGTTTACGCTTCCTGAGATCGGCTACCGGCTCTTTTGTTACGCGCTTCGTAGCTACCGCTTCATTAACATTTATTTACGGCTTCGACCGGCCTCGCTCTAAGAAAAACTATTATTTGTTGACATGATTAACGAATTTTTGATTAGATACGCAAAAAAGCGAGTGCACTTTGGCGGGCTTTGTTATGATAGGAATTACCGGGCATTTCGTTGGGTAATTATAATATTTTATAGATTAGAGCAAAAGGGTACCGTTAATGACCCTGCGGTTTCTGAATGAATTGGTCATCGAAAGGGAGTCGGTTAATTAACTGCAAGGGTGGCCGGGTCCACTGATAAATTTTTTATTTGCCGTTTTATTATTTGTTGAATCCTGGAAAAAAATGATGAAAAATGACTCATTAATAAATTTGCGATACGCGAATGAAATATATTTAGTTACCGATTTTACCGACTGAGTATATTAAGTTGTTAAATGTACCCTTTTCAGTGTAGGAAAGATATAGAGTTTAAAATAATGTATAATGAAAAGTTTGCAAAAATCGTTAATACCTGACATTACAGAGAAAAATATTTCCTCGGAATGTACCGTCGACAAAAAATTCAACGTGGCATTGAAGTGTTGACACATATGTTTGGAAATTGTATCTCGTTGTTTCCAAAATTTATTGGGTTTTTTGCAATATTTGACATTTCAGAGTTTTAAATTTAAAAAAGTTGACGTACGTGAAAATAAGTTCTGGTCTTGAAAGTATATACTTCGCCGCCATTTTGAATTTTAGAAATTCATGCCAGATGCATAGTTTGGATTTAAATTATAATTGCCTGCATTAAAGAAGTGTACATTTTTTTGGCAAAATTACCGAAACCAAAGGCAACAATTTCAAAAAATCACTTAAATTATAAAAGAAAAAACAAATCTGTAAACAAATTAACATGAATCGAACCACAAAAATGACATAAAATAGTAGCAAATTTAATAAATTAACGTGATTTCATTGAATATTTCTGAGAAATGAAATGCTTACATAAAAGATGCCCGAAAAATTGAATATGATTTTATTTTAATTTTCACCTCATAACTTTGATTGAATAAGTAGCAAAAGAACTTATAAACTGATAGTAGTATAAAAATTACCAGTTGGAAAAAAACTAAGGAAATAATAAAAAAACACAACATTTCTTGATAAAAAGTCGACTAATGTTTATAACTTCCTAAAAAAGACAGTTTGAAATAAACGTAAACAAAGGTAGAACGAAAAGATATTGTTAAATTGACAAAAATAAAATAAATAAAACAAACAATTGTTAAAACTGAATATTTTGAGGAACATCTATGAATTTTAGAAGAAATTAGTTTTAGGAAGAGATGACATTTCATTGATCGCATTTTATTCAACAATGATTAATTTTTTTTTTTTAACATTGAACAAAATGCGATAAATATTGTTAAATACAATAAAACATAAAATCACTTTTGAAAAACAATACATTTTTGTAAAAATTATGCTATTTAACATCTTAATCCACTAAGACCTAAAATCACGGAATTTTTACTCCATTTTCGAGTTTTCAAGTTGAAGAACGAAAAATATAATGGTTAAGTGTACTTATCCATGCCTTAGAAAAACAATATGGCGGATTTTATTTGAAAGAGTACCGAAAAATTTTTCCAAATCCATAACGGATAACGATCCGTTCCAAACTCCAGACAAAATTGGATGGTATAAACGGGGAAACATTTTTCTTTTTGGCTTTATTTAGTTTATCCTTTTAAAAATGGCGGAAAACTGTGGAAATTTCAAAAAATACGTGTCTTTTCTCTACAATTCCGATATAAATCGACATTACACAGAATTTTTACAATAAAAGTGTAAAACTTTGATTGGTTTTATGTTCTCGATCATTCGATCTTCAGAACATTTGATGGTCTCATTAACGGCGGATTCGACATGTCGGTCGTAAAAGTGGGAAAATAATGATTATCGGCAATAAAAGTTTTAAAATCTTTATGCTTTATCTCCTTTTCCCATGTTTTGCATTAAATTGAATCAAAATTTAATGACGGATTTCTAATTAACAAAATGGCGGATCCAATATGGCGGATGGGATATTGAAAAGTGTATTATTTCCGAATTAAATCGATGTGAAGAAAGTGTTTTTAGTGCTTCTTCGATTGAATGCGTTGATTTTCATAAAAAATAAATCCTCATTGTTTAGCGTGTTAAATGTTACATGATAACTCGATATAATTTTCATTCTTTTATTTTTATAAAAGACGAAAGGTAAATTTAACATTTTTGACATTTGACATCCAATTGAATTCGAAATCTCAACATCGTCACGGGTGAAAATTAGTCAGTTTGTTTAACGCTAGATTGGCGATATTACACAAGTCAAACAAGACCACTCGAGCAACGAAGACGAATGAGAGAAGAGAAAAAGACACGCTGCTTTTTGTATCGTTGACACGCGTTAGCTCTGGAGGCCTATTAAAGATTCTGAGCAACTCATTTAGAACTCTCGTGGCCGTGGCCGATTATAATGCGTTGCGGTGATGATGCTGCGGGAGGACTTGGGTCACTGGGGCGCTGGGGGGGGGGGGGGGGGGGGGGGGGGGGGGGGGAAGCAGGGGGGGGGGGGGAAAAAAAAAAAAAAGAGGGGCGAGGGGGGGTGGGGCCGCGGAGCGGGCGGAGAGACCGTTGGCGCCGCCACCTTCTATATACACCTTGCCACCTAAATATATATATGTATATATCTGATGCTCCTCTCGAAAGCCGACCTCAAAGTCCGCTGAAAACAGCAAGGTTTACACGCGACAAGCGGTCATTCTGTGCGAAGTACATATGCGTGTACCACCTAATATACATATTCCGTAGTGTAACGTGTAGTATACCGTGACAAAAACGAGGTGTGCCGTCAAAAAAGTGTCAGATATCTGGACGTCTCCTAGCCGGCCGTGAAATATCCTCTTCGATTAGACTTTTTCACACGCTATATAGGACCTGACACTTTATAGTCTCTAATAGCGTGTATTTCTGTCCTTTAATCGCTACAATCGTGATTTTTATCAAACCTTTTCGAAATGCCATGACTGTTCAGTGTAGACCACGTTTGGTCCACCTGTAATGTTTACGTCTATGGTTCTCATACTTTTTATAAGATATCGAAGACTTTTTTATGATAAAGTTACCCCACCCCGACGTTTCACGAAACTAACGTATGGACATGATATTTCTTCGAGTGACCAAATTCCACACTTCGATATCCAATCAATCGTTCAAATAATTAGCTAAAATCCAAAATTTCTATATATTATTTGGAAAATCAATTAAGGACCGTTACACCTTTTCATACCGAAGAAAATCAATTGTTTCCGTAATTTTCCATCACGAATGTATTGGAAATCTCAATTTCCATCGGTAATTGTTTTCCAGTCCCCCAAGATCTAGCAGCTCATAAATCCCGATTCTCCACGAATGCCCTGCAGTCTCCGTATGTTAATAATCATTTAAAATAAAGTCGAGAAGTAAAACGAACAGAGGAGTAGCGTATGGCAAGCGAGGGCCGAAAATCGTTACTTTTAAACAAAGCATTTCGCAAATGTGAGGTGCGCGGCCCAGGTGATGAGGTTCGGAAAACAGTTGCTGATCATTTTCGTATACCTGAATGCAGCGGCGATCTTCTCGACGAGGCACTCCATCTCCTTGTCTTTCTCATTGCACCAGAATGAGAAATAAACAAATGGCACCGTCTTCATCTATCATCTTAATAGCGGGAACGAATTTCGGCGCCACGACTCGGCCCTGCATAGTGCCCGTAAAAATTCTTCGCTTCTATTCCCTTTCATCTCGTATTCTTTCATTTGTAATCGACTTTGGCATGAAAAATTGTTTACACGCGGTGAAACACACAGTCAAATGAAGTTTAAAATTAAGTCAAAGACTTCCTATTGTTGCCGTGAAAAGCATCCCGTCGAGTGCAGAAAAACGGTTACGGCTTTGAGTTCCGGTCGGGTTAATTCCTCTTTTGTAATTGGAAGAAAAACAAGAGAATGCACTTTGAGGGGACGCGTGCCTTGAGAGGAGTGGCATTTTACGACATTAAAGTCTATGTATACATATAAATTATATATTGACTAATCAAGGATTGAGTGGCTTTACTTTGATATCATCCACAATAAGTGGTAAATATTTCTACAGATATAGTGAAAATCGGTTTTGGAACTGTTGGTTTCTCATTATTGAAATATAATTTTATCACATGCAAAAAACAGTCCATACAATAAGAATAAGACATGAATCAAATACATCGAATATATTTAGGGAAATACAAAAAAAAAAGAAATTTTAAATCATGGAAATTTATGGCCGAATCACCAGAGATTTTCGAAGCTACATTATCGATGATATCCCGAATGAGACAAAACGCCTCATAACTCTTTCGAAAAATTGTGAACGCATCGACGGACGTCTATAAAATAAAGACGACTAATTCTTAGTGTTGGAGGAAGACAAGTCGTCGACTGGTCGGCGATTTTATCTATCTAATGGACAGAAGCCACAAAAAGTCAAGAGTCACTAGGTGAGAGAGAGATATGGCGTCTGACCGAGCATGCGGTCCTATATTCTTCACTTTTTACCATCTCTTTTACACGTTCCTCTCACCTCCAGTATCCGACTTGGCGTCCACTTTTTCCTACTTCGTTATATTATTGACATTAAGAAATAAATAACGTCGCTCATCATCGTTCCGATGTGAAATCACGTGGTAAAAACTATTTAATTTGGTATGCCGGGGAAAGTGACTTGAAAAAAAAAAGACTGATTTTATATTATTGTATTTCAATCGTCTTCCGATCGTTGCTCGCCTTTCAGATTAGTCGCGCAAATCGCAGGCGACGAGTAATGTATTACGGAAAATCAAACCGAATTGACTCCAATTCTGAATTTTAAATTTTTTTTAAGTCAAATAATACAGTATATAGGGGAAAAAAGAACAGCAATAAATTCGCCATAAATTAACTCTTATGTTAATGTAAGCCAAAGTGTCGTGTTAAACCGACATTTTAATTTTCCCTCGACAATTTTCCCATCGCGTTAACGTATACTTCATAACTCCGCGTTTCCAGGCAGATGAATCCGATCGCGTCGTTTCCCTCGTATAAAACTCTCCACTTGCCATTGTACGATGATTTACCGGCACAAGTCCATTAGACGTTGGTGAAATGCGCATAAGTCCCTGCGGCCTTGTCTGTTTTCAGCTTCTCTCTGAAATCGAGAAAGACAATTTTCGATATAATGTCCGTGTCCGAAATGGCCGAAGATATCAGTCGAATATTAAATATCCAATTAATTTTATGTACGAATTAAATTCCGTAAGTTCGAGCAGCTGAATTCCAGGGAGGAATTCAAATTGTCGATATGCCTATATATATACGAAATAATATCTCATATATATGACTTATATATGTACTACATTGAAAAATCAAAAACTGTTGAATTCAGAAAGTGATCGAACAAATTTTGCATTAGCCGTTACGAAGTTTTGTAGACTTGTCCAAAATTTGTCACCTTTTAGACGAGATGCACTTATACTCGTCATTCATCGTCAAGTCAACTATATAAAATTTATTCTTTTATCAAAATGATCTAAAATATGTAATCCTCTGACTTAACTGAAATTAAGTGGTTAATTAATGGATTATGAAAATCGACAGAAAGTTGTTTTTTACTGCACGAAAAGTCCCAGCTTCTCGTAATTGGCTAAAGGGTCAGCTATTTATAATCGACAGACAGTTAAACTTTTGAAGAAAGGGACATGCAATCAAAGAAATATCTCGATCTCGATAATATATAGACTGGCTCAAAATTTCTGAAGTGGGCCACTAAATTTTTAATGGCGAGATATTTGTACTATTTATCGACCACTTGGTAGTATTTTCGTATCAGGATATGA